>CATIWM010269537.1:0-10011 GCA_949671775.1 Mallotus repandus
AGCTCAATTTAGTCCCTAACTTACTCATGTAAACAAGTCAACTAAATTCAATTCATGAAAAATACACCTAGTCAAATGAAATGGCTTAAAATGCATATGTTCACATAATATTAATTTATAGATGAAAATGGGGATGTTACACTTTCTTGCTTTTATATACAAATTGTCTATAAGTTTTCATAAATTAAGAGTAGCTAATAATTATTCTTCATCATTAATCATGTCACTTGTAGGTTACTTCTTCCTCAACTTTTTAGTAATAGCAAATTCTAGAAACTTCACGTATATTCTTATCTCAATACCTCATCTTCTCAGCTCCATAACATTAATTTTAAAAACATAAATTTCAAAAGTTTTAATTTCCTTCTTCCTCGAGTCTTTCTCATGGGTTGGGTTTTAAAATTAGTCTTGGGCTTCTTAGCCTTTTAATTGAATTTAGCCTAAATTTTAAAATTGGATACAAATAATGTCCATGCATATAATTAGTTTAGACTAAACCCATCAACTAATTATATAGATATGTAAGCTCCTCCATCTACTTCCACCTTTTTCATTTTTTTTTTTGAATTTTAAAATTCCATACCCACTTATCTACACCTCCTTCTTCCACTTACTCAAAGTTCAAATTTCAATTCCTTCACAAATTTGCTTACCCATAGCCTTATCTTTACAAAATCAAAAAATTTATATCAATTTTTCTAATTTTTCAAAATGTCAACTAACCATATCATATTCTCCTTTAAAGGCAGCTAATCTTTAAACTTCTCATGTTCTTTTTCTAATTGCCCACCATATTCATATTCAAACTTCAATTCTTTAATGAATTTGTTTACCTATGGCCTTGTCTCTTCAAAGATCATAAAACCGATTCAAATCTCTATAATCTCTCTAAGATATCAATATCCCATTTCATCTTCTTCACATAAGGTTGATTTTTGTTTTACTAAAATCCCTTACTTCCTATCCAAAGTAGCACATAAAATCTTCTTTTCAATTTTAATTTCTTCACAAATTCACTTAGCCATCACTTAAATCATTCAAAAATCAAAATATCTAAATCAATTTTTCATTTTCTTCATTATATTAAGAAACCAAAGCGAATGAAAATTCCCATTTTGATTTTTTAACTTACTAAATCATCACATCTTTCTCTCTTTTTCTCTCAACTACCACCGGCCAACCCAAGCTTGCTGCCTTCAATGCTTATTCTAGGATTGTAGGCTGAAGAATGCTTAACTATCCAAAAATGTCTAAATTGTCTTCCATGCAAAAAAAAAACTATTAATCTTGGGAACAAAAATAAAAAACCAAGAAAAAGTGAAATTGAGACAAACTTAACTGTACAGTCCACGACTTAATCTTTGATGTACAAAGCTTGAGATGTATAGATGAGGCCTTGATCTCTACAGACTAACACTTTTTCTATACAATTCAAATTTGTTGCCATATATTCCCCGCCATAGTCAAGCCCATATAACTCATGCTATAATTTGTGTCTCAAACCTACATCATCTACAAAAGGAAAGCATTTGTTATGTTCTCAAAGTTGTTTTTGTACCTTGAAAATGCACTTAGATAAATTCCTAATCTCATTTTGATTCTAACTTACAATGCCTGAGTTGCTGATTGCAAATCAAATTATAAAGATGACAAAGGATCATTGGTATGTATGGACTCCTAACCTTATTTATCAATATGCTCACAATCATCATGTTGAAGCTAAAGATATTTAAAATGGAAAATCCTCTTCAAATGAGATTCTGTATATATGTTGATTGCCCACCATAATTAAAAATAAAGGAACATGATATAAAACTAAAGAGGAAAGATAATGGATCATGGCTGGCGAAAATAATAGATGCCAATTCCCTATTCTATAAAATTGATAAATTCTCTCTTGAATATGTTCATGACCCATTTTCCCATTTGACCAAGTAAAAGGATAGCCAAAGAATTCAAAATCATCTAAGCTATATAAAGACAGTGCATTTCGAAAGAGCTCCATTTTTGTCATTAATTCAAACTGATCCCTAGGTTTTTTAATGCCTTTATAATAGCATTAAAATCCCAAAAACATGTCGAAGGTATAGAAAAAATAGTGCTTAGGTGGTATAATAACTCTTATAAAGATTGTTGATAATATAGAATTAGAGACCTATAAAAACTTATCCTTCTATATACTTCATTAGTCTTAATCATTAAGGTATAAAGAATCAATATGATTCTAGAAAAATGATTGAATGTGTAGACACTAGTCTTTAGTCCAAAATAAAACTAAAGATCTACTTCTCCCAACTGATTCAAAAACAAAGAAACTATATTTTTTTAAATTACGTCAAATACTATACTATTCAGAGTTTTTCACCTAGTTTCCAAAAGAAATAGATTGATAGGCAATGATGATTTATAAGCCAATGAAGCTCTCTAACTATCCAAAGGTTACCCTTGGAGGATTCGGCTTAAAATACTTATAATGCTTAACAGGGTTGCCAAGCAACATTTGCCTCATAGCCATCACTAGCAGTAACTTTAAAAGACTTTTGGATCTTTCTTCCTTCGAGTAGCCCTATTACCACCCTCATCCTCCTTTATTTTAGAAACATAATAATACTTTTGCTGTAAAATTAGAGAAACTAAAAGAGAATCAATAATATTCACATCACATAACTATTTAACTGACTCCAATATTACTTGAACACTATGAGTTGCATCAGGACATCTTATAATCTTTCTACGAGGCTTAGCACTAGTGGAATTATAGCTCTAATGTGCAAAGGTTATTTTCCCATCATTAAATTTTGAGAAGAATTGGCTAATACACCAGTAGTTTAAAGGACCTAATGCATAATCTCAGCAAAGAAATACTGATCATTGGCTTGTAAACTCTGCCTATCTAGATTACCTAAAACTTTTGGCTATATATTAACACAACCCATCTAAAAATAATTCGATAATCTGACATTCTTAAAATTTGAATCAGCATGTTATTGAAGCAAAATAAAAGAAAGATTATGCCTTACCATGGACCAGACCTCAAACTGAGTATTGCTTGATGAAAAAGTAGTAAAACACTGACATAGAAGCTGATGAAAGTGGACCATAATTATTCTTACATCCTATGAAGTAGCTCATACTTAAAAGATACAAAAACATGTTTACCCTTGCTATTAAATATCATAACACCTCAAGGCAAAAGTTGTATAATATCCAACCCAATCTTAACTCCAACATATTTAATCCAGAAAAAAAATATCACCTAAATCTATCTCTGTAACATGTCTTATCCTTTCCCCAATTTTTATAACAAATGTGTGGTCACTCTGATTCAAAGGCAGGTTGCATAAACGGATCCAAAATATAACTTCACATAAATGATCATCAATTAAAGAAAGCTCATGACAATAATTTGCTAAAACCAATAGATGTTTATCAAAGTGTCTGGGCCCCTCTTATAACTCTTTACATTTATCTCCCAAGGTCAAAAACTACACTCAAAAAATCCTACCCTCAAGCTTGGTGATACCAAAATCATTTGATAATTTTTAGGCTTGTATTGAATAATTTTTTTTATGGCCAATAGAATTGTAGGATGTGATGTAAGGACACGACCAATAAGTGATAATTGAAAATTTTTACATCTATCTATATTAACAACATTCTCCATATCAATCAAATTATCTTCATCGTCAGTTAGACAAAAATGATTATAAAGCCCTTCTAGATCATCAATGATATAGAATCGTTAACTTAGCTACCATAAGCCTTAATATTTAAAGAGCTATGATACATATAGAATGCAAATTAATACCCTCATTCACAAGCACCTTATCCCAAGCTCTCAAGGAAATTTCAAATCAAGTTCAAATTCAGACATTAGAAACCTTCACCTCATGTTTAGTTAGTTCAAACAACAAAATCTATAAGAAAACTTTGACCCCTTGAATTAATAACAAACAAACAACATAGATTATAGAGAAAATGCCACAATCTAATTCCTGAAATATAGATTGATAAGTTAAAAGACGTTCACCACAAACATAAAGTTTGATAAGAACAAATGGTTAACCAAGTAGCCAAAGAGAAAATACTATAATTTTTCATTAATCATCCATGGTACTAAGCTTTTTACAAAGAAGAAATGGTCTTATTTATATAGACTTAAAGACTAAACATAATAACTATCCTACAATACTTACATAGGATTACAAATGATATTGATAACTATTACACCCACTAATTGTAATAAATAACCTACTAACAACTATATGAAGCAAATATATAACTCCAATTGATTAATATAATCTAAGATACTCATTACAATATTTTTAGGCTGTAAAAAGAGTTTATAGCTCATTCTCGGTGAATTCAAGGTGTAACTCAATACACTAAACAAGTTGTAACCAACCTAGTTAAGCAAATAAGGTATCTTGCATAGAATTCATGGCTGATGCAATCGCACTAGTAGTTTTGGCTCCTCTAATTTACTTATTTTTTATGCTCGATGCAATCTCCAAACTAGTTCTGTGCATAAGTAGATGCTTATATGTTTTACACTTATTTTGATGAGTTTAACATGTTCATTTGAGCCTCCTTTTGTCCCTCAATAATTAGGATTGCATTTTGTGTGATCTTGTTACTTGGATTCACGTCAAGCAACCATGATTACAATGAGAGAAAAGACAACTAAAGATGACAATAACAAAAGAGACGTAACAACACAACCCTAAAAGTATGGAAAGAAATAACAAAAAACTTCCGAAAGGAAGAAAAAGGTTTAGTCTAGGAAACCCTAACTCCATATTTCGGGGGAATTCAAAGTTCTAGATAAATTTAGATATTTCTAAAAACTTGTAAACTAAATCTTGAACAAAACTAGCATATCTAAAGTTAAATTTTATTCTTCAACTTAAGTTAAATTTGGTTAAAACTATTTCATATAATTTTCAATTTATATATCTAAAACTAAATTCGTAATTATTAATAAATATCTTTTATTTCTATTTTTTGAGTAGATATATGTTCCATTAGGTAATAGTATTGTCTTCTTTCTGTAATTTAAAATGTGATCCTATATTACACAATTTGAATATAAATAATAAATTATTATTATTATTATTGTTGTTGTTATTAAAGATAACTTTCAATTTAATTATATCATAATATTTATCAATTTAATATTTTTTGCGATTTTAACATACATTGAAAATTGATCATGTGATAATCTAACTGATGAGTATATTTTTTTTTACTCTAAATAATTAAACTAACGAATGAAATTTTAGATTAAATACTAAGTTAGTAGGTCATTTAAGATGGAGGAGTAAAATACAGCTATTGAAATGAACTTACTACATAGGATATATTTCTAATTTTATAAACTATAATTAAAAATTTTATATTAAATAATTAAAAAATAAAAATAACTATTAATAATAAAAATTAATAAAATAAAATAATTGTAATTTATAAGTTTAATGAATATTTAGTTTGAATTTTTCGACTTGAAAGCAAATCAGGATTGTTTGATATGATTTCAATTTAGAAAATTTAATCTGAACTAAAATAACTATTAGAAAATTTTAATTTAAGAATATTAAATCAAAAATATTTTTAATTCATACTCATAATCCTAACTCACATGTTACTCTCTTGCTTGTTGGCCTACTATGTTATATATTGAAAAAAAAAATAGGAATTTTTTCATAAATAAACCAAAAATTAAAAATAATATCAAAACTCACATTAACTAAAGGTATTTTCAAAAATAGCTTTAAGTAAGTTTTTTTTTCCAAAAATAGACCAAATATAAACTTAGCTTTTTCAGCTAAAAGACAAATGTTCCAAAACTAGAAAAAACCGTTTCCTAAACAATCATTGATTCCTAAAAAAAAATCGCAATCAGCTCAACAAATCTTCCTCACCAATCGATTAGCTCAAGCTTCTTCTCAAATCAAGTTCAATTTTTTCTTCAATCCATCAAAATTGCGATCAGCTCAAACTTGCATCTTGTTTCTCCATTTTATTTTTGGTTGCTTTTTTCTTCTCGTTTTCGCGATCATCTCCAACTCAAGTTTCTCGATCTACAAAAGCCAAATCTGAAACAAATTTGTTAAATAAATTAAAGAGATCAACATTCAAACAACATTGAAGATCAAAAGCAAATCTACAACAAATTTGTTAAAAAATCGAAGAGATCAACATTTAAACAACAATCGAAACAACATTGAAGATCAAAAGCAAATATTCAACAAATTTGTCAAATAAATCAAAGAGATCAACATTCAAACAACAATCAAAACAACATTGAAGATCAAAAGCAACAATTATTCAAAAATCAGGTACGCATCTCATAAACATATTAGGTATTTTTTTTTTAGTGTTTCTCATTTTTTTAAAAAAGAAACACTAAATCATGATTGTAAAAAACATTGAAAGTTTAGTCAAATAATATAAATGTTGTTTCCATGGTTATAAAGAATAAGAATAATATTCCAAGTCAGTTTCTTAGAAACAAAAAGGAACAAGAAACAACAAAAAAAGCTTAAGCATGCAAGAAATAATATTCCACGTCAGTTTCTTAGAAACAAAAAAAGAAACAAAAAGCAACACGAAGCAATAAGAAAGAACAAAAGCTTAAACATGAGAGAAAAAAGCAGCAGAAAAAAACAATAAGTAACAAGAAGCAAAAAAAAACCTGAAAACATGAGAAAAAAGCAACAAGAAGCAACAATGTTTTAAACTGAAAAATGACTAGCAGATTTCTTTGATTTTTTTATTACATGTATATTGGAAGTCATACTTGTTTTCATTCATCATAATGGCAACTAGAATAAAGCAATGGATTACATTGATTTTGATGTGATAGGAATTACCAAGCAACCAAACTACAGCTTTGATGAAATGTTGAAAATACTATCAGAGCAGTTTCGAATTGAAACAAATTTTCAGCAAATGGTCATGCAGTACAAAGTCAGAGAAAATTATCCACGTTTAAAAATAGAAGACAATGCAACTCTCTTCTTCTATTTGCAACTAAAGAAGAAAGAGCCTAATTTTACCAAATTCCCTCTATGCATCACTGTTGATAAGAAGAAATTTCTATAAATAAGCTTCAATAACAACATGCTGCAACAACAATCAACAACTCAAACATATTTGGTATCACTTTCTGAACACAACTCAACAAACACAGAAGCAAATAACTAAATTTTGGATTTTCTGGATTACACAAAAATGATGACGATCATACTTCTAGTAGAAGATGGGAGTGAAGAATCATAAAAAAACTGCAATAAAATAGCAACATAACCTAAAGAAGGTGTAATATACAACAATAAAGAAGAATTCAAAAAAGCATTAAGAGTTAGTGTTGTTAAGAACCACTTCTAATACAGAACTGTTAAGACAAACACTCTCAACTTTATTGCTAAATGCTTGGATAAAAAATGCAGCTGGGTGATAAGAGCTTTAAAAAATGAAAAAATAGACAGATTTATTGTTAAAAGGCATAATACATACACAACCCCCTGTACTTGTCACTTTTTGTCAGTTTGACACCATAACTAATAATTTTACCGTTTTGACACCTAAACTTAGCTAAAATGCACTAGTTTACACTAATATGATGACATAAAGCATCTACCACCCCCTGTACTTGTCACTTTTTGTCAGTTTGACACCTCTACTTGTAATTTTTTATCAGTTAAACCCTTATGATGTGGAATATATTGATTCACTATTTTGTGCTACGTGTGCTGACAGGGGTTTCAAAATTACATTTTAACCAAGTTCAGGTGTCAAAATGGTAAAACTGTAAGTTGAGGTGTCAAACTGATAAAATATGACAAGTACAGGGGACCATGTATGTATTATGCCTTGTTAAAAAGTTCAACAACATCCACACATGCAGCATGGACATCAGATTAGCAAACCAAAGACAAACAACAACAACTCTGGTGGTTGATCGCATAAAATCAAAATACCAGAGTGCCAAAACCATATACTCTCCAGTAGATATAATGAGAGACATGAAAGAAGAGAATGGCATCAATATAAACTACCTAAAAGCATAGAGATAAAAAGAAAAGGCACTTCAAATACTAAGAGGTAAACTGGATGAATCCTATGCACTTTTACCAAGTTCCCTACACATGTTAAAGACAACAAATCCAAGATCAATTGTTGACCTTGATACGAAAGAAGACCACTCATTCCTCTATGTATTCATGGCACTTGATGCATCAATAAAAGGGTGGAAATATTGTAGACCTATTGTTGTAGTTGATGGCACATTTTTGGCAGGAACATATAGCGGCACGCTGTTTTCAACAACAACACAAAATGTTAGTTGTAAAATCTTTCCTCTTGCTTTCTCTATTATTGACTCTGAAAATGATGAATCTTGGGAATAGTTCTTCAGAAAAATCAGATAAGCTTTTGGATGTAAAGAAGGAATTTCTATAATTTTTGACAAACATGAAAGTATAGAAAAAGCAGTACAAAATATATACCATGAACCAGCCCATGGTATTTGTATATACCATCTTCTAAACAACCTAAAAACAACTTTAAAAAGTACTAAAAAAGCATCAAAGATTCTTTTTTTCAAGCAACAAAAGCATACACCGTTGAAGAGTTTAAGTACCACATGAATGACTTGGAAAAGATTGATCAAAGGATAACCCTATACCTAAAAAACATCGGGTATTATAAATGGGCTAAACCTTTCTCAATCAACAATAGATACTCAGAAATGACTTCAAATATTATTGAATCATTGAATGCGGTGGTCAAGAAAGCTAAAGACCTACCGATAACATCATTGCTATAGTACTGTATGCTTTAGTACAAGAATGGACCTATATAAATAGGAATCTTGCAAGATTAATATTCAACAGGCTTACAAAAAGACCACAATATATGATTTATCACAACTACAACAAAAGCCTAAAGCTACAGGTCATACTATTACCTCTTTGCTTAATATTACACAAGTTATTATTTTTATTGCTATTGCAATTGTTTCTCATACTATAATTATTTTTCATTTGATATTTAATTTTGAAATTATTGATATTGTATTTAATGTTGCATTTCATATTATAGAGAGAAAAAGCAACAAGTAACACTGTTGTGTTTTTATTTTTATTTTTCTCATTTTTTTTTAATTTCAATGCAGGTTAAACCTTCAATAGAAGAAATATTCACTGTCTATGACTTGAATACAACATTCATTGTCAAAATGGAAGAAAGAAAATGCACATGCAACAGGTTCCAAATTGATGAGCTACCATGTTCACATGCACTCACAATATTGAAGCAAATGAATCAAGATTCATACAGATGTTGCTCACATTTCTACACAAAGCAGACACTCTTGGAAACATACAAAGAAATAGTACATCCAATTCCAAATCAAGCAACATGGAAAATACCACATGAAAAGCAACAAATACAAGTAGATCCACCGCAAAGCAGAATAAAAGCTGGAAGACCAAAGAAAAGAAGAATAAAGCACCATGGGAGAATAAAAATAAAAACAAATATGGGAAGTGTGGACAGCTTGGGCATAATAGAAAGACATGAAGAAATCCACCCAAAAAAAACTGAAAAGAATCCATTTCTTTATTAGAAAAATAAAATTTTTATCGTTCTTATTGTAAGAATTCACATAATTCATTAATGTCATTGTTGCTACCAAATTTTTAAAATTCCATATTATTTCTATTCTTTTTTTTCTTTATTTGTTCATTTTAATATCAATAGCAGTAATAATTAAAAAAAGCAACAAACAATAACAAAAAAGAAATAGAAAGCACTAAGAAGCAACAACCCAGAAACAACAAAAAACAATACAAAGCAACAACAAAACACAGCAAATAGTGTAAAAAAATAAAATAACAACAATAAGAAACAAAAAGAAAAAATGCAACAAAAAGTAACAATCGAAATCTACAAAAGACAACAAAAAGCAACAAATGGCAACAACAAGCAACAATCAAAAATAAAAAA
>CATIWM010269697.1:0-12088 GCA_949671775.1 Mallotus repandus
TAGTGTTGGATAAATGTGACCAAAATATTTTATTATCATCACTAGCAATTAAAAATCAATATCAATTAATTCATGCATAGATTTTAAACATATAATTGCTAGTGAGGTGCAACTCAATTGATTATTGCGTTGAGATTTCAAAAGTGAAGTTTTGGATTGAATTTATAATTAAATGAAACATATTTGTACTATTTATTCCTTACATGAATTGTAATTTATGATTTGTGATGTATTTAAAATTATAAATGATGTAATAATATATATAAGTGTAACATTTTAAAAAATTGTTCACATAGTTAATTATCAATAGTCAATTAATTATAGCTTAATTTGCATATGTTTTTCTGAAACTTTCCTACACCTAAATTTTTTAAAATTTATTCACATTATAAACTTAAACACATTTATGTGAAAAGAAGTTCTTAAAATTTTTCTTATTTTGATCTAAATTGCTAATATTCAAAATTTTATAAATTTTATTTAATTCAATTAAATTTAGAAAAAATTATAAATTTAAAATGTTACTCAAATAAGAGCAATTCTCAATCAATTGATTTATAGGTTGTTGATTGATTTAAATTTTTATAAAAAACTAAATGACTATTACTGTAATTTAAATTTCAATTCGTATTACTACTAATCATGAATTTTAATTGTTAACATTTTGGTAGTAATGTATTTGGTGATTTTTTAGCATTTGGTTGGTTATGCTTCAAGTAAAACAAGATCCGGTCGATAGACTTTCGTGTTGACCGCCGCGCCGCGATTGTTATTTTTAATTTTGTTTTTCTCATTAGACTTGAAATGACAATAATGCCCATTGACTCAAATAACGAACTGCACGTGAATTAACGGGACGCGTTTACCTACTCCTTCATTCCTTCATTGACAATATGGCCCTTACCAAGTTTGATGACTGCATCCCAGGTCTGTCAACAATTTTTTTTATAAGGTCTAAATTAATTTTATAGGCAATGATTTAAGAATTATTAAAATGTTTTCTTACGTAAGTCCGAATGTTTATTTAATAAGATTTATATAAATTAAATGTATTTACATTAATATAATTTATATGAAATTTATTTAATTAGACTAAAATTTTTTTATACGGATAAATGTATATTTTTTATAAAAGGCAAGATTGAACAAGATGTTTTGATGACCCCTCAACCTCCAAGCTTATGGACCCAGTTTCCCTACCCAAAAGGTCAACTGCATGGGAGATTTGTGACCATCTGATCTGTGAGAGTAGAGGAAGTCCACAAACCGTGCGGTTGTGATCATTGTTTTGGTTCATGTTCATGCATCGAGGGTAGTTGTGTCAGTTGGTGAAGATACATATGTTATTAAGTTTCTAGGACATAATCTCTAGAAGCATATGAAATATTGCTATCCTACCTACTTTCATTGCCTATAAAAGTCCAAATAACACACATTCATAATATATTTGACCAAATTACCCTTTGACTAATTAAGAAACAAAGGCATCAAAGATTAGACATGGTCCCTTTCTCTATCAAAAATGCAGAAGATTAGTTTGTGATTGTCTGACAATTTGGCAGAAGATATTCAACTAGATATGCCTTGATGTCTTGATAAAACAAAGACTAATTTCAAATCTTATTACTTGGAAAACAAATTTGCAGCTTGCTTAGCAAGAAGTTGTGGTTTCATTTCATATGATGAAAAAGAAGTAGCAACAATAATAATAATAATTTTTTTGTTAATTAATAAAATTTAAGTGGTTAAATTCTTCACCATAAAAGAGAAAGCAAAAGGGACGAGATTTTTATAAAGAAAAAACAGAAAGGATGAAATTCAAATTCTACTTTTACATCTGGATGTCTATAATTTTTTACCAATTAAACTACTAGTGGAAGACTACCAATAATAATGATCCTTGTTGTTTTGATTTTTGATATTTTTGATATCTAATTATAGAGCAAAAGTCAAGAAGGGGTAGGCATGTCATTTTCCTCGAACCAACTCCAATAGACTTATGACTTATGATACATTAATAAAATCTTATAAAAAGCACGCTTAAAAACCCATGTACACAAACCAAAAAACCCCCCGCTTCAAAAAAATAGAATACAATAGGAAGTTAGAATAATTCTATACACCGTATAGAATGACATAAGAGGAAGATTGTATAGAGAAAAAATCAAAAAAGGGTGGTTCATGGTAGAAAGGAGTTGGAAACCTCTTTCTCCATGTCCGCGTTTGGAGAGCGGATTTGAATATTATTTGTTTCTTTGCCTATTAGTCCCTTCTCTTTTTAAGCACTCTTCCTCGTCTCCATTTGCACCAAACTCTTCTCTTCTTCTTCTGCTTCTTCTTCTTCTTCTTCTCAACCTAATCCCTATTTTCTGTTCCAAGAAAGCATTATATATATTGCATATACAACATTTCAAGAATTGTTCTTTCATTCATTCTTATACACAGATAGATATTGATACTCAAGAAACATGATTGTGGAGAAGGCTAAATTGATGTCTATGATTTCGGGTTGTTTCAAGCCGCATGATCAGAAACTAGCAATAAAACCCAAGAAACAGGTCACTAAAGAGACTTCATTCACTAGACTTTCAGTCTCTGATCTAAGCAACCCAAGTGTACTCTCTGAGGATCTTTCTATGTCTCTTGCTGGTTCAAACCTTCATGTCTTTACCCTCGCGGAGCTAAAGGTGATAACCCAGAACTTCTCTTCCAGTAACTTTCTTGGGGAAGGAGGATTCGGACCAGTGCATAAAGGGTTCATTGATGACAAGCTCAGGCCTGGATTGAAGGCTCAACCTGTTGCTGTTAAGCTTTTGGATTTGGATGGTTTACAAGGTCATAGAGAGTGGTTGGTAGGTGTCCCTTCTGCCTAACTAGTTCTTTTTTTTTTAACCATATAATTATATAAGATTACCTTTATAATTTAAGCTTTCACTTTCAGGTTTTTATCAAATGATGACATATTCCTTTTTGTTTGGCAGACAGAAGTGATATTTCTTGGGCAATTGAGAGATCCACATCTGGTGAAGTTGATTGGCTATTGCTGTGAAGAGGAACATAGGCTTCTTGTTTACGAGTATATGCCACGAGGGAGCTTAGAGAACCAATTATTTAGAAGTATGTTCTATTTGCAAATATTTAATACAAAGTTTATACTTTATCAAGAAAGTAATTAACTAACTAACTAATTATGTCTTGATTATCAGGATATTCAGTGTCGCTACCATGGTCAACAAGAATGAAAATTGCTCTTGGAGCTGCAAAGGGTCTTGCTTTCCTTCATGAGTTAGAAAAGCCTGTTATTTATAGGGATTTCAAAGCCTCAAACATCTTGTTAGACTCGGTAATTAACTATAATTAAGATTCTCTTAATTATTTTCTTGCTATAATTAAACTAAGTCTATATAGATAATTAATATTCTTGTTTGACTAATACTAGGTTGTCATTAATGTTTGCAGGATTATAATGCTAAACTTTCAGATTTTGGGCTGGCAAAGGATGGTCCTGAAGGATCTGATACACATGTTTCTACCAGAGTCATGGGAACCCAAGGCTATGCTGCTCCTGAATATATCATGACAGGTAATTATTTTACAATCATTGACAATAATGTGAAAGCTCATTAACCCAGTTCGTATCTTAACTAGAGTTGTGAAAATTAACATGAGTTTGATTATTTTCAGGTCACTTGACGGCAATGAGTGATGTTTATAGTTTTGGCGTAGTGCTCCTGGAGCTTCTTACAGGAAGGAGGTCTGTTGACAAGAGCCGTCCTCAAAGAGAACAGAAGTTGGCAGAGTGGGCAAGACCCATGTTGAATGATCCACGAAAACTTGGCCGGATAATGGACCCAAGACTCGAAGGCCAGTACTCCGAAACTGGAGCAAGAAAAGCAGCTGCATTGGCTTACCTGTGCTTGAGCCATAGGCCAAAGCAGAGACCAAATATGAGCATTATTGTCAAGACTCTTGAGCCACTCAAGGATTTTGATGACATCCCAATTGGACCCTTCGTTTATACAGTTCCAACGGAAACTGATAATCACAAAGAAGAAGTTAAAGAAAGTAATGGTTCACCTAAGAGAGAAAACAATGGGCAGCATCACCAGAAGCATCCACTTCACAATGGTGGCCATGGCCATAGGCACCACCGTAGATCGCCAAGGTCACCATCCGTTCACTCAGAGACTGCTCTACGTCAAAATCATAGAAATGGGTTGCAGTCTCCTTTGCACACAAATGCGAAAGCAGCATAGACATTTAATTAGTCAAAGTGTAATTTATTAAATTAATCACACTGTAAATACCCTTTTTTCTTTGCTAAATTTTTGTGTGTTTTTTTTCGGGTTTTGTTGAAAATATCAATAGTTTGACAGTACAAGTTAGGTATATACAAGTGCAAGGATTCTTTGTGAGAGAACTTGCTTTTGATTTTTTCTTCCAAATACAATTTCTTTGATTTGTTCAAAACAAATACAATTTTTCAATGTGTACATGTATTGGTACGTATTTTAAATATTATTTGCCAATTGGGTATTAAGACACTCAATATCGGTACATTTTCATAATATCACGGTTCGTAATGTGAGTAGTTCAATCATGAACTATAATTTTATTTAATTTTTCATGTATTATAGGATTCCTTATTTTATGAGGGCAAATATATATTGTAGGATTCCTTATTTAATTCTTCTTATTATATTTTTACAATATATATATATTTTTCCTTTTTTTTTGAATTTATTTTCAGTATTTAATAAGAACTCTAATTATTTGGAATTTAAATCTGAATAATCCATAAGAGAATAAATATCATTTAATACCTATAATTTAATATATATAAAATTTAAATTTAAGATCTTAAATTTTATTTTATTTTTTATAATTCAGCCCTTGCTATGAACGAAAGAGTTCAATTTTTGTTTAAAGAAGCATAAATTTTTCCTGACCTGTTAAAAATTTTGGTACTAAGTGAAATTATCTATACATATATATATATATATATATATATTTTTTTTTTTTTCAAGTGTACAGCTCAGAAGTTTGAAAAGAATGTTTAAAGGAGGATATGAGATACAGCTTTTGGTGATTAAGCCTCCACTAATCCTACTTGGCTACTTCTAATTTTAGTTAATTATTATTACACAACTGCAGCAGCCCTCATGTGTTAATTATTTTTTTCCTCTGTTTTGGTGAAATCAGTGTGTTATTTTCATAACATTATTGTACTGTTGTAATATAAAAGATTCATTGTTTCCAATATATACCACCAAATCTGATTTCTGTCCCTTTCTTCTCTTGTTCAAATTCAACAAACCAGCAATGTATGGGCTGCACCCCTGTCATGTCTGAATATTAGCTATTAACATTGACATTCTAGTCCACCATTATCTTCTTTAATGTGGCAACAGCTAAGTTTTTTTTAAAAAAAAAGAAAACTTATATATTACCATATTTTTATTTTAATTATTAGAGATATCAAATAACTTCAATAATAATGAATAATATGATATGAACAGTTATATATATATTTTTATACAGAACACACTCTAGATCAGGATAATTTTATCCTTCTAAATTATATAAAAATTAATTTAATAAATTAATAATTTTAAATTTTAAATCATACACCTCATAATATTTTTTAAAAAATATTTATTAAAATAATTTCTATCAATTATGTACTACTATGTTTAGCAATGTGATATGATTTTATTTGATGCATTCATGTTTTTTTAGTATATATTTTTAATAATATAAAAGATTTAGAGCATGTTTGATTCAGTTATATGTAGCAGCTAATACTTGTTCTAATAAATATGAATTTTTTTTGTAAAATTTTATGAGCTCAAATGACCATTAAAAGTACAATTTATTTGTAAATATAACTTCATATATCTCTTATAATATTTTATAGTTATATAAATTATTTAAAAATAGTATCTAGTTATAAAAAATAATTTATTTTTCTTTGATTTATATAATATCAAAATTATTAATAGAAATCATGTTAAAATGAATTTTAAAATATAAATATTATCGTATAATTTAAAAAATATAAGTATAGGTATAAATATTATAATTATTACATTGTAAATTATAATTTAAAATAATGTTTATTTGATTATGAACTATAAAAAATTAATTACATACATTTAATTTAAATGAAGTTATCTGTTATTAGTTATTTTTAATAAGGGTAAAATAATCTAAATAAAAAAATATAAATTTCAAAATAGAGCTTATCAAATCCTTAGCATTTTTAAATAAAAACAGTCATCAACTACTAATTTTAGAATTTTACCAAATCCTTAATTGAGAAAAAATTTCTAACAACTACCACCCAACCCTTAATTTAATCCTTTTTTGGATTTGTATTGTGCAACAATCTTGAATATGCCAAAAGCATCACACACACATATGTATATGTGTGAGTATTGTCAAATAATTTTTTTTTTAAATTATCAGTATTTGGAGTTCATTCAACTTTAATAAATTCGTTTGATTGGTAGAGCTATAAAAATGACAAAAATCTCTCAACAATAAATACAATATAACTATATATATCACATATTGAATTCAAAAAGTTGCTTAAATGTATATCACATATGAAATGATAACTATAGATGAATTGATTGCAGTAGCTGGTGGAAGATTGCTAAGGATATGTAAAATGTAATTTTCGACATGATCATTAACCATTATGCAGTAATTATTTAGGCTTTAGCCACATTTTTTCCCAAATAATAATAATAATTGGTGACATAGTATGCAAATGCAACCAAAATAAATTTACAATATTTTGCAAAAATTAATTAAAACACAATATCATAAATTGAAATTATATATAGAAACTAGCTTGCAGTTGTTGTGAGACTAGAAATCTAGCTGAGGCCCGCAGGTAGGTGTTGAGGTCGCAACTTAGTCAGATGGACCACAAAAGAACAATTTTGGAGCTGGAATTGAACATTGACTTTGAATGGGCTTTAATTTCATAACCTTCCTTTCATTAAAATTATTTCCCCGATTTTATTTTAGTCCTCTTGTTGGGATTATTACGGGTGTAAATAAATTGTGCAGAGCTGAATTTTGAATAGTTTAAATTTAATTCGTTTATAAGTAAATTGAACTCATTATATTATTTAGTATTCATAAACTGTCCACAAATTTATAAAATTTTAAAATATATAAATTATAAATTAAAATTATTCATGAAAAAACTTTAAAATTTATTTATGAAATAAATTATAATATATTTAATAAAAATTATAATATTATTTTACTAATATGTTTTTATTTTTACATTTCATTTTGAATAAAAATTTATATATTGCATATTTTATATTAAATTATTAATATATAAAAATTATGAGTTAACTCACGATTTTTTATTTAATTTTATTTACGAGTCAAGTTTTGTGAATTTGATCTCAATTCGTTTATTAAACGAGCTTCAATATATAAGTTCAAGTGAATTTTTTATAGAAGCAAGTTCTGAGTCTCGAGATGTCATTATACTTATTTTTAATAAAATTTATAAATGAAACTCAAATAAATCCATTTGAAAAAAAAAGTTGGTTTGATGTGAGGTCTTGAGCTTTAAGAAGAGAGCTTGATTTAAGGTCTTTTCACTTTTTACATAAATTTTTATGGAAGCTTTTATAGAAGCAAGCTCCAAGTATCTCAGGAACATAAATAATGGATATATATATATATATACTTATTTTTAATAAAATTTATCAAATAAATTCACTTGAAAAAAAAAGATATTTTTTCGATTGATGTGAGTCCTCAGCTTTAGTCAAATGATAATTCATTCAAGAGCATTCTAATGTGTAGAGTGATCAATTCCTGCCTTCCTTGACTTAAAGGGGAGGACTGCTCCATTTTATGCGGTTTATGAAAGTTTAGTTCGTATTACCTTTCTATTTAAAAAAATAAGAGATCTTAAAACTTCTTGCATAAATATCATCTACAACATTCTCTGATTTTTAGCTTTTACTAATTATGTAGCTGTCATGTTTTTTGTTAGAATGACTTGTCTACCTACCTTTATTAAATAATTAAATGATTTTAGAAATTTTTTTGCATGCCGTGTAAATTATTATTATTATTATTATTATTATTGTTGTTGTTGTTGTCCTCGTCGTCGTCGCCGCTGCTGCTGCACTGAAAGAGGAGGAAGGGTATGAGGATGAAATCCGCTGCGAGTCAAGAGAGGAATTTATTGTATACGAAAATCACATTCTTCTTTCTTTGCTTCTTTTGGGAAACTGATTTTGAATTGTCTGATAGATTCACAAAATAAAGAAATTCATCTGCATATTAATTTATAGTAATTAGAATCTACCTCCATTTTTATTATTCCATCTTTTGGCTTTTTTTTGGGCAGTAAATGAGGAGGAAGGAATTTGAAATTGTTTTGTTCTGCTTGACAAAAAAACAAAAAAAAAAGCCGCATTGACCATTTCAACAATTCAATTCAATTCCAACGTATCTGGACAATCATTTACTTGTTCAATTCAAGTCTTTCCGTCAAAAATAAAAAAAAGTTCAGACATGAGATCAAACACGACATCAAACTAACTAAAAACTTAATTAATTACATTTATGGATTCAATAAAAATGAATTGTAAAAACAGTACAGCATTAATGTTGATGAATTTAGTACCTTTATGATGGACATGATTAAAGATTGATTATCTCCGTTGTGTAGCTCATAGCTCATTGAACTTGCATTGATTTAAAAAAAACGATACAAAACAACATTAGTTAGACATTAATTAGACTGTGTGAAACTAATCAACTAGAATAACAAATTGAAGCTGTAACAAAAGGAAGTTTTCAAGTGGGATCGAGCTCCATCCACCCTTACACACATGTATGTAGTTGTAAAGATTGATCTAAGATCAACAACGTTGTACATGTATTGCATGCATGGATGGAGATCGATCCATACATTTCGACGTAACATATAAAATCAAAACAACCTTAGCATAATTAAGTCGGAGAAATGAGCCCAAGCCCCAAGAGATAATAGAAAAAGAAAAACAGACACAGGATCAGGAAAATGACACTAGCGACAAAGTTGAAAAGTTGTCCAAGGTCGCAACCACCATTGCTATTACCACCACCATCACTGCCTCTGTTGTTCCGCCGCCTATGATCCCGTCTTCTCATTGGCCTCAGAGGCTTGTCTATGCTTTTGTCTCTCTGCATATCCTTTTCTAATGATCAAACCAAAGCTAAACAACCCACAGCCCAAATTAGTTAAGCTAAACCCAAGAACCCCTCCTTCAGTAATATATACACAAGACTGCGTGCGAGATGACCATATATATATAATTACATGTGAAAAGGTGTATGACCCCAAGAAGGTAGGTACTGTGGTGACTAGCTTGCGTCAGAAAGATCAGAAGAGGAGGAACATGTTAATTAATTGATATGTGGTTTGTATTGTATACATTATTTAGTATAGATTAAACAATTAAACAATTTATTTTATATAATAGGGAATTTCTTGCTGCTTGCTGAGGATGGTGTAAAGCAGTTTCGTTAGCATTGACTAAGAATTTACCATTAGGTTCATTAAATAGTGTGATAATAGACCAATGTTCTTCCTTTAAGTTGTTGGGAGATTTTTATTAGAATATGGTCTTATCCGGGTCCAACCGAATTTGTAAGATTTCGTTAAAAAGATTGAGGAAAAAAGTATGATAATGGCCCGTAAAAAAGCGATCAATGAGAACACGTCATTTCGTGAAGCAGCAGCTGCTTGGGTTTTGGTTTTCGTTTAAACGGTCGTCTTGGTTGAAGTTGAAGGAAGACCGCTTCTGCTTCTGAGAAGTGTGCGGAGGTCAATTTCACCTTAAGTCCAAAGAAGTGCAAGAAAAATTAATGATACGAGAATGATATGAATGGGACATAGCTAGAGCTATTCCACATGACATTAGCTGCAGGGACCGAAGCATGTCTGGGTTTGGGTTGGCACTAAGATTAACGTATCAAGTTGAAGTTGAAGTTGAAGTTTGATTTCAACTTCAATCACAGCAAGTACACATTTAAAACCAATTTCATTTAGAATTGTACAGAAGCTGGGTCCAATATCTAAGCCCAGTTGAACCAATTCCAAATCCTGTCTTACCCATCAAATGAAGTTGTCTAAAACAAGATGTTTTCAAGGAGAGAAAAGTTTTTTTTTAAAAAAAAAACACTTTTTATATCCACCATTAACATTTTTCTAGATATAAATATATTCTTATTATTTTAAAAACTATATATTTAAACCCCTCTTATAAATACTGTTAATGTTCACCATTAGTGAGGTCTACTATTACTGATATGCTCGAAAAAATTTATTAGATAAAGGTATATTTTTTCCTCTAACGTTTATAATAAGAAAAAAATTACTTCTAAAGAAAATTTAAAAATATTTTAATACAAATTTTAATTTAAAAAACTTTAAGTTTTTATCTAATAAAAATATTAAATAACTATTTATATTTTATACTCATGGAATCTACTAATACTAATACAATACTAAATTATTTACATCTAATTTTTTATGGATTTTTTTTTAAAATTTTGTCCCATTTCAAAAAGTTTAGAAATATTTAAATAAAAGTTTCATTTCATTGTATATATTCACTCTTAAGAAAATTAATAAATATTTATTTAAATGCAACAAATTAGGATGAGATGGATAAATAAGTAAATACTTATTTATTTTTTATTTTGTGAGTGAATAAAAAAAGCAAAATTTTATATAGGATGAGATGAGTTTTGTTATTGAAATATTCCAAATTTTTTTGAAATAATATAGAATGAATTTATATAATATTTTTTAAATATTATATAATATTTTCTTAAATTTTATATAATATTTTTTAAAATTTTATTTGGGATACATTTGTTCCTTATTATAAACATTAAGCGCAAAAATGTACCTTCACTAATATTTTTCTTTGCGAATAGTGGAACCTGTAAGTACCCAATTTCATGACGACTAGAGTATGGATGCGAAAGAAGACTTTGATAATGAAAATTTATTGCTAATAGGTCTCTAGTATTTGAATTTCAGATCCCAAGGCTTGATGACATTTTTTACGGGCTAAATTGAAAAGTCTCTTTTTCTTTAGGGGTCTTTTTGTAATTAAGTGTTAAAAAAAAAAAGGAAGAATGGATTTCCAACCGGAAATCCAGAATTTCGATTGAAATTGTGGATTTCCAACCGAAAATCTAGAATTCCGATCGGAATTCTAAATTTTCGGTCTGAACGGAATTCCAAAATTTCGACCGAAATTCCAGATTTCCGACCGAAATTTCAGAATTCCGATCGAAAATCCAGAATTCCGATCGAAATTTCAGAATTTCGGTCGGAATTCTACATTTTCGACCAGACTCTGTCATTTTTTTTTGAAATTATTTATTTAAATTTTGATTGGTCAAAAAATCAATTTCAAAAAAAAAAAATCTTAAATTTTATCTGTAAATAAAATGAAGTTTTATCATCCCAACGATAAAGATAAAGTCTTTATCGTTTGGGATAATAACTGGGATGTTAATCTGACAGATTTTTGGGATAATGATCTAGGGTTAATCTGATGGGAAAGATAAAAGGGTGGAGGCGCAGAAAAAAAAAAGATAAGAAAGAAAAGGGAGAAAAAAAAGGAAAAATAAAAGAGAGGAAAAGAGGCGCAGAAAAAAGGGGAGAGCGAAAAAAAAGAACAAAAAAGTGAGAAATAGAGAAAAGAAAAAAAGTTTTCTATCCTGAAAGTGCTTTTGTGTCAACTTCACGTAAAAAAAACCTTTTCTTTTTACGGGAATTAAAGTTTTTTTAAAGAGCAATCAAAGTCTGGAACTGAGAATATTAATATAGCAGATCTATTCAAACGGTCACTAAAAGAATTTAGTATTATTTTAACAAATTTATTTATCATAATAAGCGCTTTGTTTGTCACAATATACTTATTGTGACAAACTGATTTTGTCATTTGCATGGTCACAATAACCTCGTCATAATAAGTATAACGTGACAAAAATATATTTCATCATAATATTAAAATAGTTATTGTGATAATCGTCTTTT
>CATIWM010269758.1:0-15731 GCA_949671775.1 Mallotus repandus
ATGGTCTTAATTATGGTGTATATATAATTAATTAACTAAAAATAATTAAGAGTTTTTAATTATATATATATATATATTTAAAAAAGCTCTTAAATTAATTTTTTTAATAATTGTATTTTAAAAATTATAGGTAAATAAAAATGTTTGACAAAGATTATATATAATATAAAAATTGATTAAGAAAATTTAATTTAATTTCTTAAAAAGAGAAGTGGGTAGGAAGACAAATGAAATTAATTGACAGAGCAGCGCAAAATGGGTTGTAATTTGGAATCATTTTGTACGTAACTGTAACATCAGATCAGAGCATTACGCGTTTTCAAAAAAAAGATCAGAGCCTTACACTATTAAATACGTAATCCATTTACGGTACCAAAACAAAAAATAAATATATATAAAAGACCATGTTCAAAATATAGAAAGAAAAAGTATGAGAAAAAGGTGGTGAGACAAACGCTAACAACGAACAAAAAAACAGAAACGCAGAAGAAGAAAGAGCGCAGAACTTTTGAACACAAGCAGGTAAAAATGATTCGATCCGCTGCTGCTTCTTCTTCTTGTGACTGTTCCTTTTAATTCTTCTCTTCTGCTTATGCTTTTCAATTAGCCTATTTTTTGGCTGTAATTGTTCCAGATTTGTGTTACTGAAGTTGCTCAATCATCAATTTAGATTCATTATTTGAAAGATGAAATCTTCGTTGTAATTGATAGTTTTATCACCATTCCTTTATATTTTCCTTGTAAATTCTCTCTTTCATCTATGATTTTCATTGTATACCTTTTATTTGAAATAGGGTTTTCAAGTTTGATTCGTTAATTTTATAGTTCTTTCGTTTTTTTTTTTTCAATTTTTAGGTGTCTCACTCTCTTCTGATTTGGAGAAGAGAGTGGGAGAGGTTAAAAGAGAAAATGGAGTACGAAACGACAAGCAGTTGGATATTGGACGGAATGTATCATTACCCACATGTATTTGGTGGTTTAATGCTAACAGCTGCACTCTTGGGATTATCCACTAGCTATTTTGGTGGAATTGGGATTACTTCTTTCCCTTATATGTGTTGGGATCTTGGTATTTTTTATAAAAAAAGATATGATAAGAAGAAGCGCATTCGCGTTTACATGGATGGTTGCTTTGATCTCATGCATTATGGTCATGCTAATGCTTTAAGGCAAGCTAAAGCTTTGGGTGATGAGCTTCTTGTTGGTGTTGTAAGTGATGAGGAGATCATTGCTAATAAAGGTCCCCCTGTTTTGCCCATGGAAGAGAGGTATTTCTTCCAATTTGGATACATAATTTCCAAGTTTTTTATTTCTTATTGTGATGAAAGTAATTGATCTTGTAAGAGGGAATAAGTATAATTTTTTATCTCTTAACTTCTTCCCTACTTTTTTCTCATAAATTATAATTTGATAGTTGAAGCTGTAATTTTTTCCTTTCCGTTATTTATTTTCTTCAATTGAGTAGTGATTGCTTTTCAATATATCCTGGACTGTTTTTTTTTTTTTTTTTTGGCTGTTCTGTATCCTACGGTTGGAGGGGGTTTTTTCCTTTCCTAGTCTTTTGTGCTTTCCTCAGTAATTGGAGACTTAAGTGCATTGGTTCTTCTTATCATTTTCTTACCCATGCCTTGTGGGATCTATAGTTTTGTTGTTCTACTTGTCACTTTTTATTATTTCAGGATGGCATCCTCCTACTCCTACAGAACCGGTAGCACCTCTTTTTTTTTTTTTTACAAGCAACACCTGTGTTTACATTAAATTAGGTTCAGTTAGTCTTATAGGCTGCTTCTAGTTGGAAAATAATAATAATAATAATAAAGATTCAGATTGGTTCCTTTGAATGTAGAGGGGTGACCTTGCTCCCCCCAAATCTTTAAGTTTGTTTTATATATTTATTATCCCCTGGTGTAAATATCATTACATTTTAGTCCAGTGGCCGCTCAAAAATTTTTTTTTAGTTAATTTTGGTTCCCCCAAATAAAATATCTAGCTCCGCCCATGTTTGGATGCAAACACGTATTTTGTTAAATGTGCTATTTGTGCTTATTGAGGGAATGTAGTGAAAAATGATCCTGCAGGGATGCTCTCTGTTTTTGGTTTATTGGTTACTTGAGTTGAGTTCCCATAACTTTTGATTATTTTTATAAAGAAAATTTACATTAGTAATGTTGGTTGGCCACTGTCCTTTTGTTTGATGTAATTTGAAATATACCTGAAGGTATTGGATTGCAAATCTTAGGGAAATATTCATTTGAAAGTAATTGTTGAATCCGCAATTTATATGGCAACTTCTTGCTAGAATTAACTTGATTAATTTCTCAAACAGTCTAAATTAATTTTGATCTTATGACAGAGTACTTCTATGTTTTTTTTAGTCTAATTTAAGATTCTTTCAGGCTAGCTCTTGTCAGTGGATTGAAGTGGGTGGATGAAGTAATAGTTAATGCTCCTTATGCCATTACAGAACAATTCATGAATAGGCTCTTTATTGAGCATAAGATTGATTATATCATTCATGGTGATGATCCTTGCCTGCTCCCTGATGGAACTGATGCTTATGCGTTGGCCAAAAGAGCTGGACGTTACAAGCAGATTAAACGCACTGAAGGGGTCTCCAGCACAGATATTGTAGGTACTATTTTTTTTTTTGTCTTTAGCAATCTCAGGAATTATTTTTATAGATACTCCATATTGGTTTGATATAAAAAGACAGGGTCATTGTTCAACATGACTAACTATTCTTTTGAGGTTGTTATTGATGTCTAGTCAAACTATTTTGAGTATGACTTTATGCCATGTCTAGAAATGCTTGATTAAGTACTATCCCTCTGTTTTATTCAACATTTTCTGGTCATATAAATTATTTGAGATACACTATGACTTACTTTGGTTAAGGTGAATAAATTATGTTTTGAATTTATAATATGATGGCATATGGCCAGGGTTACTGTGAGGTTAGACTGGTTGGGTTTGAGTTGGGTCTTTTGAGGTCTTTTCCATTTAGGCGCCATCTTTTTTTTAAACCGGTCTTGTTTTCCGGTTGCTCAAATTTAGCAGATTTAAGTGATCAAATGGGTCTTTTCTCAAAAAAATAAAAGTTGTCAAATGGGTAAATTTTTGGTATTTATTTAGGGTCATTCTTGCATTTCAGTTCACTGTTCTTATTTTATAATTTATAGTATTATTTTGGGTTCCTTTTGCGAACTTTTTTTTTTTTTTACTTTTTATTAGTTTTACTTTCGCAATCAATTATTTTAGGTAATTTTGACACCAATATCTTTGTCTCTTGTGCTGGTTTGGGTATGGTAAATAATTGCTATATACACATACTATTTTTTTATATGACACATAATTTATTTGAATATAGGAAGGATACTTTCTGCCAATGATGCAAAGTTAACTGAAGGTCATGATGATAAATTGTCTTTACCTGGAGATGCCTGTGAAGAAAATAAAACCAGCAGGGCTCACTTATCACAATTTCTGCCGACATCCCGGCGAATAGTGCAGTTTTCAAATGGCAAGGTATTTCTAATATTATTTATGATGATAGTAAGACAACATTTTCTTATACTTTTTTGACAGAGAAAATGAAAAGAATTTTTTGTATATTTTGTAATATGATTAAACTAAAAATGTGCCAAGGAAATTATGCTTTCTGCTTAAAATTGCAATTTTGTGCACATAGATTTATTGCTTCATTTTCTTTATTTGTTTGTTTTTGCATAAAATTAAATTGGCAACATGTTTTATTTATTTATTTGTTTTTATAACTTTTGGGGTTTTGAGGACGCTTGCATGACAATGACCTCCTGGTAGTCTGGTAACAAAAAAAATTGTTTTTATTTTTGTTTATATTAAGAGTTCACAGAAGTTTATTAAATTTCGGCAACAAAAAAAAAAATGTTTTTCTTTATTTATTTATTTTTTGCATTAAGAGTTCACAGAAGTTGATTAAATTTTGGCAAAGCACACCGACGTTATTTATGACTATCTTTATGTGAATGTGTGCCATCGATGGAGAAATCTGTGTGAGCTGGTCGAAATCGTAAATGTTGATTGAAGAGCTATGTAGAACAGGATATACATGTTTAAATTGCATGTAGCTAATTTTAACTCACTTGAGATTCAATTTCATGCTAATTCATGGTTGGCTGTATGATTCTTTATGCTTAACTTTATTCTGTTTGGAGGGCTGCATATGCAAAAATCCTGTAATGCATTCCTTCATATGTTTAACCACACCTACCTCATTTTAACTCAATTAGGCTTTTATTCCAGTCTAGGTCATGGTTGGGTGGTATGTCTCTTCTTCCTTTCATGTTATTTAGTGTATGGCTGCATATGTAGAATCATATAATGCTTCTAGTTCCTTCTTTACCACATTGCCCATAGTCACCTGTCTACCTCTTTTGTTCCTCTGACTTTAATTTTCTCGATCTTTACTTCCACAATATCGTTTGATCCATGTCTGATACACCCTTTAGAGTCACTCAACTTACTTTTAGTAGATGCTACTTCCACCTTTTTATGAGGGTGCCTCAATTTCTCACTAAATAAGCTTCAGTCACTTGGGTTTTTTTGGTTCATAATAAGCTTCAGCCATTAGATGCTACTTCTACATCATGTTGAGCCATGAAAATGTACTCAATAAGATGCAACTTTCTCATAGAAATGTATTATCGATTAGAGGAGACTACTGATGGCATTTTCTGGTTTATAATATATTTTTTTTCATTACACACCTATACTACCTTATTGTTAATTTCAGGTACATAGGCTTTAGAGTTGAATTTTCAGTGCCTTTAATCATTGTAGCCCTCTAACAGTAATTGGATTGATTTATATAGTTGCCATATGCATTTTGCGACAGAATAATTCAGTTGCTTCATATATGTAAACTTCTTTATCCAGCATTTGGCATTCATGATTCCCTTGTAAATTTCTTAGTTTGTTTTGAAGTAGAATGAGGAAGGAAAGTGGACAACCTTGTTTTACCTTTTTTCTCCTAGGGTGTGTTTGCATCTGATTTGCTCAAACAGCATCTCATATTTTATTTAAATTCAGGGACCTGGACCGAATGCTCGTGTTGTGTACATTGATGGGGCATTTGATCTCTTCCATGCCGGACATGTGGAGGTAGAGTTTACCGTCATCATTTTAATTGTTTTTACTTATTTATATGCTTTATGGTCAATTACTGTTAGTTATAATTCATGATGCATGACTTGTGATTTGGTTTCCTTATTTCTACATTAAAGCCTGTGGCATCTGCATCGCTACATCTTGTTTTCTTCTTCACCTTTTTTTCTAGACTTAGTTTGTTTCAAATTTTTTACAGCACTTGGTGCTATTTCAATGCATTTTCTCTTAAGACATCTTATTGCTTTGCGCTGATCAAGGCTATTGAAACAAGCTTTTGGGACAGTCAACTTGATTATATTTCCAACCATTCTTCTTTGCGTTAATGTTGGGGTAGGATAACTTGTCAAGGTTTCAAAGCTAACAGCCATGGGAATATTATAAGGATGGGCTAGATGATTTTGCACTCTGAATTATTTATGGAGAAGAATAAACCTATTTATAGTGTTTTTGAAATGGATGGTGACCAGGGAAGCTCTATTTGATCTACTATTTGCTGGTCTTCATAGGATTAATTAGCATGCATTCCAAAGAGAAGAATTTTGTTTGTCACCTGAGAGAATTCCTTATGCAGACATAATGGGTCATTATGTCATTTCTTTTATTGATAACAATTTACCATACACTTTATCAATTTGATGTATCTTGTTCTTTTTCTCTGTTCATGGTGTATACACGTAAAAATTAGTGGCTGCTTCTGTTTTGCCTACTCAGATTCTCAAGTCTGCTAGGCAGCTTGGAGATTTTCTATTGGTTGGGATTCACACTGACCAGATTGTTAGGTATAATTTTTTCTATTTTACCTTTTGTTTAATTTACTTGTATATGTCATTGTCACACTTAAACTTTGCATGTTATTGCTGCACATGAAGTCAAATAATAAGCAGTTGTTTTGTGCAGTGAACACAGAGGGAAGCACTACCCAATTATGCATCTGCATGAGCGTAGTCTTAGTGTGCTGGCTTGCCGTTATGTTGATGAAGTCATCATTGGTGCTCCTTGGGAAGTTTCCAAAGACATGGTGTGTAATTTTTCTTCTTTCAGTTAGAATTTTGCTCATAAGTACATTAATAACAACTTTTTAAGTATTTGACCTGTGGAACATGACACTTCGCTAAAGTACGCAGCGACTATAATGTTGGCTGGCTACAGGTTGACTACCAGTAAAGTGTTTAGAGATACCTGTTTGTTTAAATTTAGAGATTACTCTTTTTTTTTATCAATTCTAATTATGGATGTATATATATATATATATATATGTTGTTATTACTTGTTCTGCATTATTCTGTTTCCTGTTATTTTGGTCAATTTTGATGTCCATATAACAGCAGCTCTGCTATAATTTGACTCAGTTGCTGTTTGTCATTGTTCTCCTGTAAATGCTCATTCTCTCTTAAGCTTGCTGCTCTGATTTTTCCCATGTAGTTGAGTTTTCCTTTCCTCTCCCTGTTTCCACTATGCAATGGTGGTTATAAACCTGTGCTAATGGAAGACGTTTGTGTTTTAAGTTTTTGTGTTGTTACGAATTGACTGTGATTTGTAATATTATGGCTTCTCACTTAGTCTCTCTCTCTTTCTTTCTCTATCTAGAAAGATATCTGGAGTTTGTTGGTTTGATTTCTCCTGTTAGGATTTAGCTAGCTTTAATGGGTATTCATTTGTTCTTTTAAAAAATAAACTGGATATGGCATCAACAATGATACACTGGTGTTATGATTATGGTCGTTGGATCTGCCTATACATTTATTGTTGTAGCTGACAAGTTGAACAATACTCACATTTACTATAAGTAATGATGATAATTGCAATGATGATGATGATGATCATTATCATTGTTCTGTTGTTTACCACATTATTTAGTAGATAATAAAATAATCCTGATTTCTTTTTCTCACATTATCAGATTACAACTTTCAACATCTCTTTGGTTGTGCATGGGACTGTGGCTGAGTGCAATTCCTTGTTGGCTGTAAGTTTGATTCTTTACTTTTTTAAAAATGAATCACATACTGTACCCTCTGACATTTTGGAATTAAACAGATAATTTTTTTTTTCTTTATGTAGGGTGTATCTGATCCCTATTCAGTTCCGAAGAGCATGGGAATTTTCCAGATTCTTGAAAGCCCTAAAAATGTAACTACCAGTTCTGTGGCGCAGAGGATAGTTGCCAATCATGAGGTTTATATGGTATTACTCATATCTTTGCCCTTGCCTTAGTTAGTTGAGTACAGTATCTTTTGTTTAATCAATAATTCGTTAATAAATTTTTTATATGTTTTTCAAGTAAAAAGTAATTTATGCACACTTGGAATATTGCATTATGTGATTGATGATTGGTTACAAATGGGTCGAACACATTTTTCAGCTTGTGAATAAAGTGCTTTAATTCCTTGCTCAAAACATTTTTGAATTGCTTATCTGATACTTTGTAGTTTTGATTTTTGTTCATGATTCTGTTGACACATAGTTTTCAAAATATCAATTAAGTCATTGCACTTGTGGGACTTCTATCTTTATTTTGCCAAAATTATAGTTTAATGGAACAACTATTATATTTTAAAGTATTATTGCTACAGTCTTCTGAAACATGATGTAATTTAACCTAGAATCAGTGCACAAAAATTCTGTGTTCATATTTGATCTGGTTTTTGTTTTCAAGTTTCAGCTATTCTACAAAAGCTTTATGATTTGATATTGTTTAACAAATTCCTAGCTCTATACACCAATAATATCCAGGGCAAAAGAAGGATTGCTTTGTTGTGACCTAAGGTCATGAAGTAAAATTACAGAAAGCACCTTCTTATCGTGCAAGGGTACACCTAACATAATTTGGAGCTTTCCCCATTTTTTTTCAAGTAAACTCGAATTGTATAAAGGTTTGTTTTGAGGGGGTAAACCAAAACTTTACATAAAATTCACTAATTGTGATTGCAAAAGTTCACGTTCATTTGTTACAGAGTTATTTTTTGTTGGCATCTAAGGGATTCTTGTATGTTACTAATTGCCTTCTCTGATGCAGAAACGCAATGCAAAGAAGGCAAAAAGTGAGAAAAAGTACTATGCAGAGAAAGTGTACGTGTCAGGGAATTAATGGAGATGCATAGAATAACACTGGACAGTTCTTTATGCCAGGCTTTCGATACCATGGAAATGACTGTTTGTTCAAACAAGGAGTTGAATGGAAGAGTCGTTGGTAACTTCTGTTGATGCGAATGAGAATGGCGCAAAAAGATAGTAGTTTTTATCCTCACTTTGATGTAACATTATTTTATAATAGGCAAACCCCCTTCAGTATCCCCTCACCATTACGAAACTCTGGCCATGGCTTTTTCAGCGCCAATATACCCCTTTTTTTTTGTGTAGCATTTATTTTAATTTTATTCTTTTGGAGTTGCTTGTTCCGATATTATCTAATTCAAATTCTAATTTATTCATGAAGCCTGCGTATTTAGACAGGTTTGCACCAGGCTGGTTGGAATGGGATAGTAGGGTGAGCACCCCATCAGATCCGTTTAGTTCAAAAGTGTAGTGAATTTAAAACCGACTTCTGTCAACCTTCCAATTTTCGAACAGAAATTTTAAGTAACAAATAAAAAATAATGGATAAGTACAAAAGTATTATTTTGTGGTTTAGCGTTTTTTCTTTTATGATTATGTATTTTTTTTTTTTAATGATATTTCAATATCATGTGATATTTGTCATTAGGGTAAGTTTACTAACACTATTAATTATAATGATGTGTAAATGTTGATATCGACATCTACATTAGCACATCAGCATTTATGTTAGCATGTCAATATTAACGTGAGTATTCATGTTAACATTTAAATCAATACATCAACATCAATATCATCATAGTTTAACAGTATTAGTAAATTTGATTTAGATTTGCTAACTGCGAATATCACAGAGTAGCATATTAACATTTACATAACATCAATATTATCATAGTTTAACTGTGTTAGTAAATTTAATTTAGATTACACATCAACATTAATATCATCATAGTTTAACAGTGTTAGTGAATTTAATTTAGATTTACTAACAACGAATATCACAGCTCAAATGTCACATAAGGTACTTTTTTTTACTTATCTCCAAAAAATATACAAATGCATATTTTCACTTTGAGTTTTATTCAATTAACCTCCAAATCTCTAACACTTTTTAACTTTTATTATATTTTATTAAATCTTTAAACTTTTATTTTACACATTTAATTTTTATAATACATATTTTATAAATCAAAATAAATATGAACACCAAAAAATTTATATAAATTAGATATTTTTTGTTGTTATGTTATTTTTTAAAATGTAAAATCTAATTAATCAATAACTATTATTAAATTACAAGAAATATATTTATCTAATAGCAATCAAAATAAAGTAAAATTAAAATTCTAAAAATTAAAGTTATTATAAGATCTCTCATATAAACTATTTGATAAAAGAAAAATATAATTAAAAATAAATATTTTAAAATTTTTAATATTAATTTTTAATTGTCCAAAAAAACAAAAAAATATTAACTTTTAACTGTCCTTGTATTATTTTAAAGCTAATTTTAATAAAATTAAAGTTTTATTTAAATAAAATAAAAAATATAAATTAAAAAGTAGAAAGTTCACAATAAAAATAATAAAAATCGATAAGCGTTTAATTGATGTTGATGTAACGTTAAAACATTTGGGGTGAAACTATGAATTCAGCCATAATATATATAGGATAAAAGTTTCTGTCACGAGAAATGACCCCACCAATTGACAGCCCCCCATACAGATAAAAAAAAAATAAAAAATTATTGTTTAGCAGGACTCGCGGATCTCGATCATCCATATATATATATATGAGCGTGCGCGCGCCAAAAGAAATAGAACCAAGTCAATAGAACCGAACGATCGCTCATCCCCAGTTTGCTATCGAACGATGTCAAAACGTACACACCTCATTTCATCCACATACCAGAAGATCAACCACTGCTTAAAATTCAAGTCTAAAGACTATACAGAGTACATACTGATTCTGAGTTTTCAACATGGACTGAGAGTTGCAAGGGCCAACAACAAAAGATGGCCTGAAAAATCCCACCACCCAAAAAAAAAAATGCAATTCTTTCTCAGTCATTCGTTCATTCCATCACCACTGAGATACTTTCTATCTTCCAAACTTGCAACAACAACCGGGGAAAAAAAAACGAAAATAGAAGAAGCTTAACAATTCGACCATGAAATAGGAGTGGAGATGTTGTAAGGTGGTGGGTTGGGTATCAAGCAGTGCTGTTGCTGCCATTGGGGCAATCCTTGGTTTTCCTTTGAAATTGCAACATCAAAACCACCAACCCCATGCCCACATACGTTGCTTTCAGCTGCCGTGTCTTCAATATCCATCGTGGCTACTCCATCTTGTTCAGCCTCGTCCATGGCCTCTGCTCGAGACACCTCCATACCTTGCAAAAGGTTAAGGTTAGTGGGTACCCAGGGAACGACAGCCATGCTGCTCCTCTTTTCGTTACTTTCTTCTTCCTCCTCTTCTTTTTCAGGTGATTTTATGCCAACGGAGCTGCCAGTGGATCGAAGAAATTGATCTGCCACATAGAAAATCCAAACAGCAAACAGTATTAGGTACCGAGTGTCGTCTACCGTGGCAATCACAATTAAAAGAAAAATTAGCAATCAGAGAAGTTACCCTTGAAACCAGAAATGAAATCAGAAGCAACGGAGAGAAAGAAATTAGAAGTAGGAGAAAGTAAGTTAGGGTTTGGAGGAGGCTGCTTGTATACTACGATTGCTTTCTCTTGTTCATCTTTATTCCATGCAGAAGCAGAAGCAGAAGCAGTAGAGAAGTGGTGGTGAAGTTGGGTAGGGTTAGCTTGTTGGTCTTGCATGATTGGCGCAAACTCCGTGTCCTATCAAGAAATTGAACAAAAAATTGTTGAATTAATTGCAAAAATAGAATAATTGGAAGGAAAAGAAAAAGGGTAACAAATGGGTAGGTACCGTACCGGTAGGAGTCGGCGAATCTTTGGAGCAGGAGAAGAAAGAGATAAATCGGAGAAATCATAGGTAACATCATCATCAACATCAACTTCTTTTCTCTTCATCGTCATCCTCCTCGCCATTGCCTTAATTGAATCTATTTACTTACCAACTGAATTCATTTCAGAGAACATAATATTATTATTACTATTATAAAGAAGAAAGGAAAAATGGAAGAAGTTAAGTTAAAGTGAGTGGTAGATTTTTCTATTTCCCTCTCGACCATTCCAGAACCAACCCTCTTCCCTTATTATTCTTTTATTTTATTTTATTTCATTTTATTTTGGGAAAGTGGCCAAACAACACCATCACATTTCCTCTCATTTCCCTATTGCTACCTCATCTTTTCAAATCTATTCCTCAACATTTGAAATTTGTTGCATTTAAGCCCAATCGCACAACCAAAAGCCCTTTAAATTTTTTTGACAAAAATATTATCTCCCCATACAAAAAAAAAAAAAAAAAAAAAAAAAAAAATCTAAATATACCAAACCCACACAAAACTTTAATTTTAACTGCTAATTCATTTCTTTTTTTTTTCTTGTTCATTTTTAAAAAAATCATTACATTGAGAGTGATTAAAGAAATTTGGAAAGACAAGGTATGTTGACAATTTGTTATTCATCTAAGTCAACAGGGTTCTTCACTTCTTGTTTTATGTGGACTGCATATTTTTTATTTAAAAAAAATTAATTAGGCGTTTTTTCATTAAATGTGTATTTGGTATAAATGAATATATCATTCATTTGCAAATTCAAATAATATATGTTTGGTTTAAATGAATTTTTTATAAAATTTATTTGCAATTCCAAATTTTTAAATTTGTGGAATTAGTTATAAATAAATTAAATTCTATTAAAATGATTGGAATTTTCAAATGAATTTCACAAATTTTAATTCTATACTTTTAATCATAAGTCTTGTCCTATGACAAGGTTTTATTATTTTCCTTTGTTTTAGAAATCACTTTTTATTTTGAACCAAAGCTTTTATCTAGTATGAAAAAATTGAAATAGCCCTTGGTCGATGAGAATCATATGAAATCAACTGATACGATGGAGATGGCTGATAAGTACGCAAATCTGTCCATCAATGATAGTGGAGATGGCATGATTTTTGGAGGAGATGATATTGGAGACAAAACAGAAAATTACAATTGTTGCCTAGTGGGTAGATTACTAATAGAGAAGCTAGTAAATTTTAATGCTATGCAACAAACACTGACATCCCTATGGAGGGCGATGAGAGGAGTGTTTATCAAGGACCTAGGACCAAACCACTTTCTCTTTCAATTTTTCATGAACTTGATATTGGATGAGTTATAGAGCAAGGTCCATGGACATTTGCTAATCACCTATTGGTGGTTAAAAGGGTACTGACCGGAGAACAACCAACTCTCCTCCCTTTGCAACATGCAAATTTCTGGGTGCAGGTTCACGATGTACCAGTTGGGTTCAAGTCGGAAAAGGTGGGAGTAGGTATAGCCAGTTATATTGACAGATTTGTCATGTTTGATCCATCTAATTATGAGGGAGCCTGGAGGAACTACATGGGACTCTGGGTTTCAATTGATATAACAAAGTGTTTAAAGGACCGGATGTGAATTAAGAAGGCCGGAGGTGATTCAAGTATGAGAGGCTTCCCCAATTTTGTTTTATCTGTGGATTGATTGGTCATAGTGATCGCTTTTTTGAGGTGTTGTTCAATAGTACTGATGGCATCATTGAGAAGAAATATAACAGTAGTCTCAGAGCAATCCCTAAGCATTCCGGTAACATGATATGGGAGAAATGGTTTCTGACAAAACTGTCAGACTCTCCCAACGAAGAAACTCAGACGGGTAAGACAAATTTGGAAAGTGATGGGTCAACTCAAAATTCAGGCCATGATAAAGATGGAATGATGCCTTATTAGCGAGGAAATAGAGAAGCGAAGTGCAATGATTCAGCAAGAAATAAGGGGGTCTCTGCTATGGAAATAATATCTCCCTAAAATTTTTAAGAATCTCAAGATCTTATTATTTTGGAGGGAAAAAAGAGAAGGGTAGAAGATGGTAGTGGTGCGTCTGTTGGGCTTGAGCCCTTGGCTAATGATAATGGGCTGTAGGTGGAGAATAATGAGATGGTGACCGAATTGGTTGATTGTTTAGAACTAAAAAACTAGGTATAGGTGGGCTTTGGGATCTAGGCCTGCCCAGCAAAATAAGCATTTTAACTTGGAACTGCAGGGGCTTGGGCATCCCTAAGTCAATTCAAGCCCTTCTGGACTATATTAGGTCCAAAAAGCCCAATATGGACTCTAGAGAAAATTAGGAAGAGAATTGGCTTTGAGTCATGGTGGTGGTTTAGTTCTGTATTGGAAGAAAGATTTTGAGGTTTCCCTACTTGGGTACTCTCAGAATCATATAGATGTTGAAGTATTTAATTCTTTGTCACGTAAGTGGTGGATCACCGAATTTTATGGTTGTCCTGAGAGGAGTCGGCATCGGGAATCTTAGGATTTAATTCGTATGCTTAGCTCAAAATCTGACCTCCTATGGATTTGCTTAGGAGATTTTAATGATCTGTTGTATGCCTATAAGAAGAAAGGCTATGTGGGTCATCCATCTTAGTTACTGGAAGGTTTTTGAGATGCATTAAGTGATTTGTGTTTGTCTGACTTAGGAATGGTGGGTCATCAATTCATATGGGAAAAGTGTAAAGGGAAACCTCAGTGGGTGGAAAAGAGGTTAGACCGTGCGTTGGGGAACCAAGGATGGATATGTTCATTTCCTATGACGAAGGTTTTTAATTTGGGATGGTCCACATCTAACCATTCCCTATTTTTTTTGGAAGTGGTGAAGTTGGTCTATGTGCGAAAGCCTCACCAGTTAAATTTGAGAATTGTTATTTGAGTGACCCCGAATGCAAAGAAGTAGTGACAAACTCTTGGAACGGTTGTGCTCATTGCACTATTCAAGAGTAGATTTCTAAGCATGACATGGCACTGAAAAAATGGGGTGATGAATTTTTTAAAAAGCAAGATGCCCTAATTAACAGATGCAAAGATGCCCTTCATAGACTGAGGGGTAGAATTGATCAACTCTAACAACTCAATACAATGAGCATATAAAATTATTAAATAATTTATCCAAGTATAAGGAGATGTTTTGGAAGCAAAGAGCGAAGATTTTCTAGCTTAATCATGGCAATACCAATAGCCTTTTTTCCATAAAATGGCATCAGCTAGAAAGCATAATAATTCCATCCAGAAGCTTAAAGATAAGAATATTGATTGGGTGACATGGGATACTGGTCGTGATAAAGTCATGTATGATTACTTTTATAACTTGTTTGGTTCCACTAGTGGGAGTGTAAATGAGACATTGGATGTTCCAAGAAGGTCTCTAACAATTAGAATTCTTTTCTTCTATCATATTTCTCCCCTTAGGAGGTAAGGAAGGTTGTTTTTCCAAATGCACCCAAATAAAGCTCTGGGAATGGATGGCATGAGTCTAGGTTTTTTTCAAAAGTTTTGGGATGTGATTGGAGGCCATGTCAGTTCTGAGGTCTTGAAAATTCTAAATTCAGGTCAATTACCTTCTAGGTTGAATGATACTGCTATATCGCTAATTCCGAAGAAAAAACACCCGACAACAATGGCTGACCTCAGACCCATTTTTTTGTGTAAAGTTTTTTTATAAGATCATCTTGAAGCTTCTAGCGAATAGATTAAAGCAGGTGGTCCCTTCAGTGGTGTCAGAATCCCAAAGTGCATTTGTAGAAGGAAGGTTGATTGCTGACAATGTTCTTATAGCATATGAAACTATGCACTACTTAAAAAGGAAGACACATGGGAAGGTTGGTTATATGGTTGTGAAGATTGATATGAGCAAGGCCTACGACTGCATCAAATGGTCGTTCTTGCATCAGATTTTGTTAAAATTTGGCTTTGATACGAAATGGGTATGTTTAATGGATATGTGTATCAGATCAGTCTCTTATACCGTTGTGCACGATGGTAAAGAGGTTGGGCCAATTTTCCTGAAGCGGGGTCTCTGGCAGGGAGATCCTTTGTCTCCGTATATGTTCATAATTTATGTGGAGAGACTTGCAAACTTGTTAAGTAAATCTTACATCAAGGGAAGCCTCCATTACTGTAAAGTTGTTAGAAATGCTCCCCCTATTACTTAACTTATGTTCACAGATGATTGTGTTTTGTTCCTCAAGGCTTCAGTAAGGGGGGTGACAAAAATCAAATCTGTCCTTCAATAATATGAAATGTCATCTGGTTAGATTATAAATTACAGTAAGTCATCCATTTGTTTTAGCTTCAATACTAAGGATGGGGTTAGAAATGAAATTTGTTCTCTCCTTCAAATTCGAGAGGATAAGTCTTTGAAAATGTACCTTGGAGCTCCTTCGATGGTTGGTAGCAATAAAAAAGAGGTTTTGCTTATTTAAAGGATAAAGTATGGCAATGGGTTCATGGATGGAAAGGGCAGAATTTAAGCAAAGTGAGGAAAGAGGTACTTATAAAATCTGTTATTCAGTCTATCCCTTCATATATAAT
>CATIWM010269829.1:0-19602 GCA_949671775.1 Mallotus repandus
AGGTGCTGACTTTGCCCGAGGGAATTTGCTTCAGCAGCCTGTACACTCTTTCCTGATATTCAGTGACTTTGGTTGAGCTGGCCATAGTGTCATCCAAACTCCACGATAATCGTTTGGCGACAGAACTGCCTCTGGATATGAGCGCCTCTTTTATGGTTCGAGATGACTCAGACACGCTAGAACGCGCGATCATGTGATTGCTGTGGGATTCGCAAATCAAACGTAGGTTTACCTGGATAGGTGATCACTTTGGTCTTGAATCACCGGCCAATACTAGGATGTTGTTGAGTGTCCCGGAAGCTGTTGGACTAATCGAGGATATTCAAATTACTGATTCACAAAAGTAGTTTTTCTAGCTTGTACCCCATCCGCCGGGCAAGTTGACCACGACCTGGAAAATGTTAGCACATTTAATTTGGTCTGGTTTTTCTCCATGAACAAACCGGCTCCTTTCCACTTCGCACGATACACCAAACGACATCCTCATCGCTCTCATTGACTTCTTGATGCTCTGCAAAGGCTGGAATGAGGGCGTAATCGCCCGGATCCAGTTTCTGTTTCTTCTTCCCACCTTCGCTAACAATTGTTCCATGGCCTGAGAAGGCGAACACGATGGTATCTAATTCGCCATGATGATGAACGGCAGATTCGGAATGCGGCTGCACATGATCTTCAGCATCTTTTGCGCCGATTGCGTTGTCTAAGGTTTCGTCCTGCTTACTTTCGCTATCATGCGAGAAGCACAGATCTTGTCTGTAACATTGGTAATCGCATTCTGCCTTATCATGCCATCTACGGATCGCAATTAGATGTCGACATCTTGTTCACTACTTTATCTCTTGGGACCGCTCACTGCAGAAGACAGATCAATATCGATACATCATTCTGTGGCAGACATCAAGGTGGTGTGGTCCTTACTAACCCAGTCTGTGCTCCACTTTCTTTCAAATCGCCACTTCTGGTCACGATGCATGGCTTTTGTTCCGCAGGCATGATGGCCCGATTTCTTGATATTGCTTCAGTACACAGGTCTCGCTTGAATGCTGGTGGAGAGGGGGATCGAAAAGAAGTCGACATCATCATCTCCTCTGCATTCCCTCCATTGCAGCCAGTGACGTATTGCCAGCATCGGCAAAATGGAAGCTTTTTTCTTTCTTCCCACTGGCATTCGAGGAGAATGGAACCACAGGTAAAACATACGGCCAAGGAGATAACCTTTGGACCCTTTCACCAAGGAAAAGGTCCTCTATAGCGAGTCCTGATGTGCAATAGAGAAGTGTATTATTCGGCAAAGCAATCCCAACACAGTTGGACAAAACACGCTCCTCATCTACCCTCGTCATTCGTTCATATCCTGCAGAACAAACACGCTGTGGATTGGTTCATGCTTCAAATTCTCTATCCATAGTTATGTATTGACATACAATGGCAGTCGTGTTGGAAAAATGAATCATTAGAACAACGCGATCCGACGCGACTTTGAAATTGGGCCAAAAATAGCACTAACCGAAATAGGCAGGAGCGCTACTTTCTCAAATCGAGAGCTTCTCAAAATTTCAATCCTCTTTCAATACCTACCTAGCTCCAACCATACAACCACCTCCGACCGGAGGACCAAACACCATACACAATGTCATCCCCCAAACGAAAATCAGAAAATCTAGCGAATACTCCCGAAAACGACTCCAAAAAGCCCCGCCTCACCGACGAAACAGAAGATTCCCTCGCCGAAGAAATCCCCTTCACCTCCACCTCCACCTCTTCCGCACCACCACCAGACAGTCTCATCAATACCCAAGACGCCCTCGCATACTGGTCCAGCACCGAACCAACCATCACCGGCGTCCTCGGCGGCTACCCGCAAGTCTCACGCGCCGACCTGCAAGGCTCCTCGAACTTCCTGGCCAAACTGCGCCGCCAATCCACCCGCCACCCGCCCTCGGCCGGCCTGCTGAAACGTGTCGTGGACTGCGGGGCCGGGATTGGTCGTATCACGGATGGCTTCTTGAGTCGTGTCGCGGAAGTGGTGGATGTGGTTGAACCGGTCAAGAGCTTTACGGATCAGATTCGGGCGGGGAATGTGGGTGCGGTGTGGAATGTGGGGTTGGAGGATTGGGATCCTGTTGGTCGCGGATACGGGCCTTATGAGGCGATATGGATCCAGTGGTGTATTGGGCAGTTGAAGGATCGGGAGTTGGTGGAGTTCTTGAGGCGGATACAGGGAGCGGTGAGGGAAGGGGGTTGGATAGTGGTCAAGGAGAATTTGAGCAATCATCATCTGGGGGAGGATGTGTTTGATGAAGTGGATAGTAGTGTTACGAGGACGGATGTCAAGTTTCGAAAATTGTTTGACGATGCGGGTTTGAGAATTGTGGCCACTGAGCTGCAGAAGGGGATGCCCAAGGGATTGTATCCGGTGAGAGCGTATGCGTTACAGCCGAAATGATGAAAAGGGGCGTTCATCCAGCAAATTTGGCATTTGTGTGTGGGTATATGACCATTAACGAAGAACAACGAGCAGGGCCATTTCATGCATTCCATTTTTCAACCTTGAACAACCATTGCCAGAGCTCAGGGTGCGTCTATTGTTGGACGGGGTTCTCGTCGGCTATCGTCCACGACTGTCAGCAGGTCTGCCATGATGTAGATCAACAAAGTACTCACCATGCAATATACCTTCTTTGACCAACTCTTCAGGCTTTGGCCGGTTCAGCAATTGCTTCTCCAAACTATCCGCCTTCATATTCTTTTCAAGCTCCTTTTGCTTCTACAAATTCCATTCAAAAACGATCAGTCTTGAGCTTAAACACAAACACACACACAACAGCCATGGAACGGAGACCAACTCACCTCCTGCAAAGCCGGGGCAACCGAAAGATCATGAAGGATATTCCCTGCCCAAAACCCACACACACATCAGCAATTGGCCTCAATAATAAAACTCCACCCCTAACACCAATTCGAATTGGGAAAGTACATACGCTCCACCAAATCCTCCTTGTCAGGACGATTCGCCAACCCTTTCTTCAAGTTATCCGTTATCCGCTGCTTCTCCAATTCGGCCTGCTTGGCTTGCAACGCGGGCGCGACGTTCGAGTCGAGTAAGATGTGTCGATTCTTGAGATCCTGCTCCTCTGGGCGGTGTTGTAGATGTTTTTCCAAGCTGTCACGGCGTTCGAGCGTGTTGATGGGTGAGGTGTCGACGGTGCCGAGGTCGGGGGTGTTTTCGGTGGCCATGATTGTTGGTTGGGTTGGGATAGAATAGAATAGAATCGGGGGAGGGGTACTTCAGTTGTTTTTCTTGTCGTTGTTTGTTATGAGACTTGACAAAGGGTAGGGGGCAGGCGGTTATGGCATAGAGGAGGAAACTTGCTTGTTATAGAGAGAGAGAGAGAGCTCAGACCCTGGATCGTCAGGGATCGTGTTCAAGCCTCGTTGCTGTGGGGAAGGAAAGTGACGTCTATTGAAGCACGTGAAAATCATCTCCAACAACAAAATCTTCAACACTACCTACGCAATATAATACATCCACTCCTTATAACGATCTCGTTCCTGCATACTCGCGTCCCGTCGGCTGCCAAACTGGCGGTGTCGGATTCACATGATAATAATAACTCGCTGGAATACTACTACTATCCCTCGCAGCATTTCTTTCGACATTGCCGGCTTCATCGAATGACACACTCTCCGTCGCGATCGGTTGCTCTTCTGCAGTCGATATAGATCGGAAAAAGGTCCTGTTCTCTGGCGGATTTGGACGTGGGATAGCTCCTGGCACATGGACGCGTTCCGGAATCATAGGCGGCTCGTCGCTACCTTCGGTATCCGGCTCGTCGATGACGGTGAGGACGTGCACTCGGGAGTTGGGTGTGATGTGGGGAGGAATTGGGACGTGAACGATGTCTTGTGAATCGTCGTGGGGCCCTCTTGGCTCCGTATTATCGTTTCTCATATACGTCGCATGTGACAGGACTTCATGATTGCGTAGGATCTCTCCCAGTCGTTCGGAGGATTTGGTGGACACAATCCCAGAGCTGGAATCGCCAGTCGCGCTGCAATCCGTCTCGACTTTGAGGTAATGAGCTTCCGCAGCATTTGAGGTGATGCTCTTGAGCTCTTTGGTGGAGAAAGCCCCGGGCCAAAATCTTGATAAGAGAGCTCTGAGGGTTGGAAGACAGGAACAGATGATGCCAACGTTGACCTCCGACATGGACCATATCGCGGTCTGACCGTAGTCGTGTGGGAGATCGGTAGACGCCAAGGCAGCGTGTAAAGCAGGCAAGCGAACGATCGATATGATGCAAACAAATCCTCCCAGACCGAACACTCCCATCAGTCCATATTTCTGCTTTGGTGGAAGCTGCAGGTTGTTGAAAACGGGAACAGGCATGAGTCCGATGAAAAGGTCGGTTGCAATGTTGACACCAGCGTTCGCATACCTATTCTGGTCAGCATGAACAACAATACCTCCCAATAATGAGTGGACCTACCACAATGCCGCAATATTCAAACAGCCACCCTTTTCGATCGTCGGATCCCAGAACTTTGAGACGGGAATGCAGGTGAAGAGGGCACTGAAAAATGCCCACGAGGTATGTATCGATATGATAGCCATCAAAAGATAGGTCGTGATCCTGAATGATAGTTTGGGAAAGATCCGGTTATATTGAATCAAAATGGAGAACTTGGTGCAGAACATTGCCAGATAGTACGACCAGAGAGAATTGTAAAGTGGTGACAGCCACGCGTAGGGCTGTTCCAGATCGGACGAGTGATCTCCCAGGCCGTTTAATGCTGGACAGTTCGTTCAGTACGGGTAGGAACAGAACGGAATGGCATGGGGCTCACTCATGATGACCGTAAAGATGCATAGCGTGACAGCAAATACCTTCATCTCCGATCAGTTTCAAAGCAGAGTAGCAGATGGAGATGGTTGAGCTTACGAAAGAAAAGATGATGAATATGTCTTCAATGCCGAAGCAATGAGCGATGAACACTCTTGTGCCGATTCTTGATACCACGGTTATTGATGATGTTATTGTGAGGGCGATGCTGGAAGCTGCCACTGCAACACCACTAGCAATCATGGTCAGCGTACTGTCACGAATGCACAAAAAGGTGTAATATACCTTGCGTGACCGTCGAAGACCATAGCGAATACCCGTAAGAGATTGTAGGGAGATCAAACCTGAGAGTACGTTCTTCTGGAAAAGCAGCTAAAGGACAAGAAGAAAGGGAGGAGAAGAGAAGGAGGAGGAGATGCGCCGGTTACATGATTCTTCTACCTCCTTGTTTGCCTGCGCCCTCTGTCGTGAAAGTCCGTCATGAACGCCCAAGTTCGTGATGCCTGGCTTTACTTAAGCTTGTGGCCATGACTCTCTGCCCAATACAAAACTCACAACCCTAAATGCCGGTCGAGTTCGAAGCGTCGTTTTCATTCTCCTACAGAGCCCAATGCCACCGCTAATCTGCATTCTAGCATCTTCCTTTGCTATTGTGTAGAGACCGAATGGGTTGCAGAACTGTAGCAACGTTGGAGGATATGAGATCATATCTTCAAGGGCATGTTGAAGCAATGCCATAGCTTGTATTATGACTAGCGGGCGCTGAACAAAGTGGACGATGATCGCTCCGCCTGTGAGAATCTCATCCTAGAGTAGGGCTGTGATTGTTCGGCACGCGGTTGGATTTGCCTCCACGACTCGTATGTAAACCGCGAACACTTTGGGATCTGGGTCGACGACCGCCCAATCACGCTCAAGCTTGACTCATGGTCATGATCGGAATGGCCGAACATTGTGTCGAATGCGTCCAATGCAGAAGCACATGAGAAGATCGCACAGCATCCAACGTTAGGTGGTTAGAAGTGGGTCCAAACATTCTGCGACGGGCTGGTATGCGAGTGTACGAGGAAAGGGAAGAACTGAAGAGGTGAAGTCCAGAACGAAAGTTTAAGCGTAAGTACTTCTCTTTTAACCTTTTCATTACGTCACCTGCAGACCCACACCAGCTCTTCACCTAGGTAGTCAGACAGCCTGGATGTTAAGTATGAGGCAATGTATATGAAGAACCGATGTTGAAGATCGTGATATCGAGAGTGGGGCCCCAACACCTAATACCATACTTGCATTACGCATTAAGCTCAATAATGTACAATGGCAATTGCTCTCATTGCAAAAGCCGTTGGTTGACTGTAGAAAGGTATCTCATTCCTCATAGGATGCTTCGTTGTCTTTTGGGGGGGTTTTTTTGGTCATTTTCTTCCATTTCTCAAACTCCGCAACTATCATGTGTTTCATTCTGTACCGGATGACGGACATGCATCCGTGCAAGTCCGCCATGTATTGTGATTGTAGGTTTGATCCGTCCATAACGTCGTTTCTGCTCAAAACGTCTAAGCGCCCTCGTCATCGTCACCAACACGGATGGCACCCTCGGAACCGAGGCCGTGGGACCAGAATCCACCAACATCAATGTTCGTCTCGCGGATGCTGGAATGGGTGAACAGGAGCCAGGCACCGAATACTGGCTTGGCGAGAATGTCGAGAACGGCGTAGGCGATAATCTCCTCGTCGACACTCAGCTTGCGGGAACCATCGGCGATACCCCAGATGCTAAACAACTCGTCAGAAGCCTTCGCAGGATGAATTCACAAGAAGGACTTACATTGGGTAGATGGTCCAGATGATCAGGGTGAAACCACCAATGGCGGCATAGAAGCTTCCAACCTTGCCCCCCTTGGCAGAAGCAGCGGAGCGGCCGTGGTAGACGAGTTGCCAGATGACAACCAAGTAGGCAATGCAGGCAATAGCATACCATCCCCACTTGGATCCAGACTTCTCAGTACCGAAAGCAGCGAACAGGCCAGTCAAGACCATGATGATGTCAGCAACGATAGCAATCAAGATGTTGCCACCGCTCAAGCCGGCAAGAAGAGTCAAATCCAAGAGCAAGAGAGGAGTGGTCAAGGCCCAATCAATGTAACGAGCATAGTAGACTTCTCGCTTAACATCAACCCAGGCTGAAATGATCGTCAGCTCGAGATGCATTGCAGGCAGTGAAGAAACTTGGCTTACTGTCTGGGACGTGCTTGTGCTGCTGGCGTTCATGAGTGGTGTGGTACGCCTTGGATCCAGTGGCCATGGCGAAGTAGCTGAGAGAAGCAATAATCACTTTCTTCTGTCAGCTTTGCGTTTCTCCACAAGAAGGATGGTGTTACTCACCAATGAGAGTTGTGATGACGTGATACAGGCGCTTGGACTGTGGATCGTTAGCAGAAGCTCCCTCTGAGTAGAATATAGGCGCCCAGGAGGCGTCGCCAGGTGACCACACTTACAATTGGAACGCTCCAGGACAAGCCAGTGAAGACGATGGTGGCAACGAACATGACCACGAAGACGACCCTGAAAGCTGATCAGTATGTGAAATCTTTCGACTTGGGAGATTCTGGCTGCTGCCTGGAGCTGAGATCCAACACTGCAAGCTGGGGAACAGCTTGGTCCGCGGCTCTCAGTCAGGTCAGGATGTGTGTCTATCGTACCAGAGAGTCCTTTGGCCAGTCTCTGTAGCTCCCTGAATCTCCGGCAAGCTTGGGATGACGGTTGGGAGAGGAGTGTGAGAGCCGGTAGGCAGTGGAATGGTGGGCGTCGTCTTGAAGACGGCCATGTCGGGGTCGACGATCATGTTGACGGTGGACTACTCGTGCGGTGAATGTGTTTCTGGGTGAGATCGGACTCTCGAGAGGTACAATAGAGGGTGATGATGGAAAGACAAGCGGAGAAGAGTGGAAGAAGAAGGGAGGGAGAGTGAGAGAGAGAGAAAGAGGACGAAGAGGAGCAGAAGGTAGAGAGAGAAAGAAGCAGGAAGCTGGTAGTGGTGCGTAGGTCCATCAACGGATGCGGGGCTGGACGCTTGAGCCAATGAGATCTTGTACGTCACCCAGCAACGGGGCAAGCTCCAACTTCGCATGTAACTATATCGACCGCAGTCCATCATCGTCCTCTCTCCTATGCGGAACACACAAGTACTACCTACTACGATGGTAGTTACAAGTCTACATGGGAACTCGCAATCCTTGTCCAGGATGGCTCGCTCCCATCTCTCTAGGGTCTACCACAACTGCAATTCCCGTGTGAAGAAATTGCTTCGCCATGTCCCAAAACAGACGACGGCGTGGTCTCCTACAAAGTAAAGCCCGTGCCTTCTTAAGAGCTCATGGTGACGCATAGCCGCCAGCCTCTTCCAAACAAGGCAGTCTGACCAGCTGACGCTCTCATCTCATAGGTATGGATGGCATGGCACTGGAAAGGACGGACAGTACTGTGCATAATAATTGTTTATTCGTTTATTCAGGCAGGTTTCTTGGGCTGGTCCGTCATCATCCCGTCTCCAGCCTCTTCCTCCGCGGGTTGGTATTATATAAATCCTGCTGTTCTCCACTTTAGGACCAACCTTGTCCAGTCCGGCCACGACATTCATCGACCAGGCACGTTCCCTGTCTGATTGGTTCCGTCTCTCTATCAAACCGCAGTAACACAACCTCGACGCAATAAGACGACCGCTCCGTGTGCAGCCCAAAGCCACTCAATGTACGCACGCGGCCGGGCGAGGCCAAGTGTAGTTCCCATCATCATCGAGCAACAGCTCCAGCAGTTAACTCTACTTCACCTCCGCTCTTCTTGGCAGCCTCCCTCGAGCAAGTTCTTTTTGGCGAGGTATCTCGCAGATCGCATCTCGAACTACCTACTACTCCTCACTTCCCATGCAGGCATGCAAGCAACTCACCGCATGACCCCATGAGAAGGTTAATAAGGGGGGAGCTAGACTGCATGATTCGATCGTGCAACTGCAAGGCCCATCGTGGCAACTTTCGTGCTCAGGCCATGTGATCTTTGTGGTACTATTAATCCACCAGCATGGTAGCGATCGTGCGAATGAGACACCTACCATTTGATACCGCCGGCTCTCTAACATTATCCATCCGAGACAGAACTCTGTATCTGTAGCTCACATACCTACCTGGTGACATCAAGCTGCAAGACACGATGAGGAGCAGATTGCATGCAAGATCGCTTTTCCTGCCGTTCGTTGAAGTTATGTAGCCCGCCACGGTTGTGTGACCGCATGTATCTCGACCCTGTACTTCTTCTACTAGCTATCCAGCCATACTTAGAATCTCTCCCGCAGGACATATGACAAAGGCTGTACATGATATTCCTCCCATAACGTTGGTCTCGTAGATAAAATCCATACCTGTCCATATCTTTCACCCAGAATCCCGATACCTTATCCAAGTGCTAAACTCCAAGAGCGCCGGTCGCTGTCTCTTCCCAAGTCATATCTGCTTTATACACAAACCAAATGTAATGTCGTTTCACTGTTCGTCCCGTTCCTGAACTGAAACGGGTAAATCCAAAGGTGGACGAGGCTCTATGGGCGTTGCTGCTGCAATTCGTATGCTTGGAAGCCGATCGATTGTTGGTAGAGAAGGTGCAGTGTCATTCCCGGGTAGGGCTGACCCTGACTGTCGAGCAGTGTGGGAGCTGGAGGATCCCGATGCTCGTTCACTAACTGGTGATTCATAATTCGGCGGCGGGACTTCCTCGAAACCATCTCCTTCATATGAGGGAGGGTTGCCTTCTGGTATGCGTGTGTCGCCTAGATCAACAGTTGATATCGTGGGTCGAGAGACATGCGATAGGTTTGACGAAGCACGACTTCTGTTGCCTTGCGCAGTCGATCCATTACGCGAATGTGCCTGGTTGAGAGAAACAACCTCATAGTCACTTCCAGCTCGCCCCATTGGCGGCAAAGCATCAAATTCACCTTCATCCTCGGAGACTGATGTGATTGAGCTTCCCGATCGTCCACGCATATGGACTCCAAGAGATTGTGAGTCGTTGGTGGACCACGGCCTGATACTCCCACCACCACCAAAACTGGCCGCAGACTCCAGCAAAGGGCGGTCGGATTCGCTCGAATTTGCTCGGACTCGTGTTCCATCATGCCGCGCCACGCCGAGATCTGCATAACTCACACTGCTCACTCTTCTGTCTCGATTCCGAGTTTGATGTTCGGCAATCATGGCGACGGCACCGGATATCTCCCGCTGCTCGTTCGAGGCCAGGCCTTCCTGTCGGATGCGCTGTAACTCAGCATAGTCGCCACGCAACCGTGCGTCACGTCTCCGCTGACGGCGGTCCTCCCTCTCCGCAAGTTCAGTCCGACGCTGCAGACGGATCTGGTACAGCGATTCCATTTCTTCCTCTCGTCTGCCTTCCTCCTCCTCCATCGTTTCTGGCGCCTCAACCACAACATCAATGCCATCCCTTTCACCTTCGCGTCCGAGCACCCTTTCAGTATCCCTAACAGACTTGGAATAGGCAGGCAGTGTCATGACTGAGCGCACACTCTGCCTTCGATCCACCTCGACTCCAGCTGCTCCCGCTTCCGCCTGTGCCCGTTCGAGGTCATTCGGGATGTTTTGTGAGCTGGCTACGGCACTGCGTGCACCGCTGCGCATTTGTAGTACACTCGGTGCCGATGCATTTTCTTGTAGGCGCGCGCTGTAGGAGCCTTTTGACGTTTTATAGCCTCGAGGTTGCCAGGATTCCCATCTCTTCTTGAGGAATTGAGTAGGGAGGTATTTGGGATTGGCATGCTTCTTGCGGAGATATCGTAGGAATACGAATGCGAATATGCCAAAACTGACGGCTGCCGCGACAGAGATGACGACCTATATATCATGTCAATATCCTTCCAATCTTCCCCTGATGTGTCTCACGCACGATGATCGCAGTCGTCCTGGCATTCGAATCATTACTGGCGGTGCCCGACGAAGCTGACGGGGTAGGAGTCGGCGTGGGCGTCTGTCGAGCCTGTCGAGGATGGAGACCTCGCAGATTTATTCCATACGGAAGTTGTCGAACTGGCATGGCAGGCAGGCACTGTCGTGCTGCGATATCCTGCTATTGCATCTGGGAAGAGAGGCTGACGCTGACGAAGAGAAATGTTGGCTGGGCTGGGAGGAATATCAGGGACGCTGGCAAAACTGGGCTGACGCGGCTGGAAGGCCGAGAGGTGATGGTGGAAGAGGGTAAATCCTTCTGACGACGACGATGTTCAAGATGGCGGAGCGTGATGCTGTTCAGATTTGGAAATCGGAATAGGTAGGTAGGTCGATAACAATAAAATGAATAATATGAAACACATGGCTCCGCTGTCCACGTTCTGTCACGACTGTCCTCGAGCAGTTCGCTATGTGAGACAGGGATTTGGCCCGTTCTGATTTCCCGCTTCCAAATTTAAGTTCCATCCTCCACCACGCGTTCGACTTCAAGCCCATGCAGAATGCTGTCCAATGAAATCAATTCGATCGTTCTGTGTACCACCTCGTCGCAATATGATTATGTGGCACCCTTTCATCATTATTCATTATGCATTCATTCATGTATGTGTTTACAACTTCTTGTTATGGCTGATGCAGTCAGCCCAACAGCACAAGCAGCGATCAATAGTTATTCCTTGCCGGCTCGGTCGGATACCATCGGACGATCCTCAGCTGCCCACATCTCTGTTGCCAGCACTGACATACCTATCTTCCAGCCCTAAGCTCCCCGATTCTTCGATGCCAGTGAATTATTTCAAAATGAGCAGGGCTGAAGGTGCAGTATATGTGTGTGAACTAGAGAACCGATAACTGCTCCAGTCCATGGGCAGAGTCGGTGCTTGTTCAAATGTGTACATTGACGACCGGCCTTCACGCGAATATGGCATGTACCTAATAGATAAATCTGTGCGGATTGAAGCTCGAGTGCTGAGAAAGCTGCCGCCGAGTCAGCATACTCTCGTCTTGGCGTAACAAGTCGTGCGCCGTCTTGGTGGCTGGTCGTTGGACAGAGGCTTTTGTGGCCATCCTTATTTTCGTCTCGACCATGCCAAATCCCTGACCGCAGACAAGATGGGACTGTTAAGCCTCTTTTCCGACTCCTCCAAGACACTCTTTACCGATCCTAAACCGCCTTTCGGTTGTTGATTGTCCTTTTTAACCTTCTCTTCAATCGCTCTCCGCTCACTTTCTTGAAACTGCTGTTTCTCCGCAACTTTGCCCAGGATCGCCTTCTCACGAAGTCTTCGAAGCTCTTGTTCTTCCTCATCTCTTGCTTCGAGCTCGTCAAGCCACGCTTTTCGCTTCTCATCCCTCTTTTTCTCTTCTAAAAGCTCGTTGAATTCACCTCGCTTCTTCCTGTCGCTTTCCCAGTACACGGAACCAGCAATCATAGCCAAGATGGTGAAGCCTTGGGCGTAGATTCGTCGTCTATTCGATTGGTTAGTCTATGCCGGCATGCATGCCATACGAATAGTTGAGAACTGACCGGAACATCCTATTCGTCCTGTGCTTGTCCCCAGATCGTATTGATTTCGTCCTGCAATAGACCGTTAGCGCAAGCCTTCCTTCTATCTCACAGATCCCACTCACGCCTCAACCAGCGCCCAGCATGTCAATAAACACCCAATAGGTATCAATGGCTCTTCAACCAGTCTCCGCTTGAGTTTCGCCCATCGGGATTCCTCGTAGAATTCTGCATCGTCATCGAAAGAAGATGGCGGCGGCGCCGAATTGATGTTTCCAGGAACCGACATTCTTCAAGCTATGCAGACAGTCGCGTGCTTCGATGCCTTTTTTCCAACTCCTTCACGTTGTGATATATCAATGCGTCCAGATTCGCAGCGATTACTCGGATCGTTCGATAGGTGGTCGATAGGTAGTCGTGTGATGAGGAAATCGATGATGCGCATTTGATGCAGCAATATTCGGAGTAAATAGGTAGACGGATACGCCCGTGCGCCTCGCCTAAACCTGCTCTTCTTCAACTTACTGTGCCTTACTACACATTTTCAAAGTTCCATGTACGAAGACAAATACAACGACAAAACTTGACTGTTCCCCTCAAGAATATCACACAAAACGGCATTGCAGACGCCAATGCCCGAATTATAGCCATGGCCGAGGAGAAAACAACGAATGGCGACCATACGCCTTCAACACCTCCAAGAATAGCCCATACAAATCTCGCTCTGACTGAGTACACCGCCGATGCAACACCTCCAAGTTCAACTCCAAAGGTTCTGCAGGCTGGAGTTCCGGCTGAGTTCCTTCTGCCAAACGGATACCCTGATGTGAGTCTGCTTGCTAGGCGTGTGAACTTTGGTGTGTCCTTACCATATTTGACCTGCTTCAGTTGACTCACCCTTGCGCATAAACACATCTCAACGGCTTTGTTAACAATTTGACAGTACCTCCGTTTGATTCTCACTGCAAAAGTCTATGATGTCGTTCAGGAAACACCTCTCACTCATGCCATCAATCTGAGCAATAAGCTGGAAAGCCATGTTTTGCTCAAACGCGAAGATCTTTTGCCGGTCTTTTCGTTCAAGCTGCGAGGAGCATACAACAAAATGGCCCATCTGAGTCCAGCCGAACGATGGAAAGGGGTGGTGGCGTGCTCTGCCGGTAAGTCTGCATGTCCTGAAGGGTGAGAGATGCCACTGACTGTGCACAAAGGGAACCACGCCCAAGGTGTTGCGTACTCTGCGAGAAAGCTGAAGATTCCAGCGACTATTACCATGCCCATTGGAACACCTGCTATCAAACACACCAATGTCACAAGATTGGGTGGTAATGTTGTCTTGCACGGCCCGGACTTTGACGCAGCAAAGGCAGAATGCAACCGTCTGTGCCAGGCTAACGGCCTGACAAATATTCCACCATTCGACGACCCGTACGTTATTGCCGGCCAGGGAACCATCGGCGCTGAGATTCTTCGACAAGCCGACTTGAGCAAGCTAGAAGCCATCTTCTGCTGCGTTGGTGGTGGCGGCTTGATCTCAGGGGTGGGAGTTTACTTCAAACGCATCGCGCCACATGTCAAAATCATTGGCGTCGAGACATATGATGCCAACGCTCTAGTCCAATCACTGAAACTTGGCAAGCGAGTGACACTCAAAGAGGTCGGTCTCTTCGCAGACGGTGCAGCAGTGAAAACCGTCGGCGAAGAAACTTTCCGTATCTGCAGCGAAGTGGTCGACGACATCATCCAAGTGGACACCGACGACATCTGTGCCGCCATCAAGGACGTCTTCGAAGACACACGCTCCATCCTGGAGCCCGCTGGCGCCCTCTCTGTCGCCGGAGTAAAGAAATACGTCTCCCTCCACCCATCCGCCGACACCAAGCGCCAGCTTGTGGCCGTGGCAAGCGGCGCAAACATGAACTTTGACCGCCTTCGCTTCGTCGCCGAACGCGCAGGCCTTGGAGAAAAGAAAGAAGCTCTCCTATCCGTTGTCATTCCCGAACAACCAGGCACCTTTGCCAAACTCGTCGCCGCCGTCCAACCTATGGCCGTGACAGAATTCTGCTATCGCTACTCGACCTCCTCGGCCGCAAACGTGCTGATAGGAATCCAATGCACCGCCTCCAAACGCGAACGAGAACTCGCAGACCTCATCCACCGCCTCGAGCAAGAAGGCATGACCGCTAGAGACCTCAGCGGCGACGAACTCGCTAAATCTCACATTCGCTACCTCGTCGGCGGGAGAAGTAACGCAGCCGATGAACGACTCTTCTCCTTCGAATTCCCCGAACGACAAGGAGCACTGTATAAGTTTCTCACGACCTTGCAACCCGGTTTCAATATCAGTCTTTTCCACTATCGGAATTATGGAGGCGATGTTGGCAAAGTGTTGGCGGGCATACAATGCCCCCCCGGCGAGGAAGCCGAGTTGGGTAAATTTTTGAGTGCGATTGGGTATGGGTATAAGGAGGAGACGGATAATGAGACTTATAAGATGTTTATGCGGGAGTGAAAAGTTGAAATGCCAGAGAGGAAGAAGGAAAAGATAAGAAGAACCCCCCCCAATAGACAAAAAGAGAAACGAGCATGAATTTTCTATCTCCGTTGCCAAAGATTTGGGATGTGCTTTCGCTTCATCAATATACCTTATATTTGGTATTTCTGGAGCTCTTGATATTAATGATAAGAGAGTACGAGAAGTAACCACGGTCTTCAAGCTGAACTTGATACATCTTCGAGCCTTTTGTTTTCCTGACTCTGGATGGAAAAAAAGGTGGTTAGAGGCAGCCATGGGATGGATGTTTCTGATAGAAGCCTCGCACAGGTTCAATTGTGTTTTGTCTTTGATCATGAATTTCTCTCACTTTCACGCGTATACCAGACTTCGCCAATACAATGTCGCGAGATATATATATATTTACAGAGAAATCAAGATGCCAGAAGAAGAAGAAGAAAAAGGAAAACGCCGCGCTAAAAGTAAACGACGAGAAAACGATCGATTTGAATCCGAGGATATCCGTGCTGTCCTTTCAGCGTGTTTTAACTCATCCCCATGGTGACTGCTGTTGTGGCTGTGGTTGAGGTATTGACTGTCCTGGACGAGGGAAGACAGGAATGGTGTCGAGACCTTCTAAACCGCCCATTGTGGCTTGTGGAGCGGTTTGCCAGCCTTGTCCTGTTGCCTGGTTCACAAATTGTGACTGACGGAACGGATTTGTGCTTCCAGTCGGCTGGACTTGAAGTGCATTTGGTGTTGATGTAGCTGATGGTTGGGCTGGACGAGCAAAGGGGTTCGTACCAGTTGGCTGAGGCTGAATGACTTGCGGCTGCTGCTGTTGGGATTGTTGCGGCGCAAAGGGTGATGGCTGTCCCGAGAATGAAGGGGCTTCAGCAGATCTTGAGAATGGATTCGTGCCTGTTCGCTGCTGGGTATTAAAAGCTACCATGTTGGCACCAGCTGGTAGAGAAGACTGTCTGAATGGATTTGACGATGTCGGTTGAGGCTGAAGAGATGCTGGCGATTGCGTCTGGACAGGACTAGCATAATTCGGCTGTTGCTGTGAAAATGGGGCTGCGAACGACTGCTGCTGTGTTGGTTGTGGTCCATACCCGCCAAACCCAGCACCGGTGAATTGCGCCTGTAAAGGTTGAGGCTGATGCTGTTGCTGCGCCTGCCCAAATGGGTTGGAGGCGTTGAAGAATCCGTTGGCCCCTGTTTGCTGTGGTGCCTGCTGATAATCGAATTGTGGTGGCGGTTGTTGAACCTGTGATTGAAAGCCTGTAGGCTGTTGCTGCGATGGAAATGCTTGACCTTGAAATTGATTTGGATTCTGTGCCATCGGCTGCTGATTGAGCTCTATAGACTCAAAGAAGTCAATCAGGTCTGGGGCCGGCCCCTTAGTTGCTGGAGTAGTGGTGACCGTTCCAGCATTCACAGCTGCCTGAGGCCGTGGTGCAGTCGTGGTAGATGTGAGTGGTGTCTTGGCTGGCGCTGGCTTCTGTCCAGCTTTGCCAAACTTCTTCGCATCTTGCTCTGCCAGGTATTGGCGCCGGTTAACGTCGAAATCTTTGTCATCCAGGTATTCCTGCAGCGAATTCGCTAGACTTGTCGGTGCATGCTTGATCTTCGGAATCTCCAGTCGAGTCGCGTACTCATACTGTCGTGCTATACTCAAATATTGCACGACTAGATCCGTCTGCGTGCAAAACTCACGGTATATTTTGATCGCACGCTCAGCATCCGGTCTTGACATCTCGAAATAATGGCTTAGAACATTCATGACTCCCTCGTTCTCCACATTGTACAGATCCAGCAGATCTCTCGTGAGGAGACGAAAAGCAGTCAATGAGATCTCATTCTCGACATCGTTTGAGAACAGGTCACACTTGACCAACGCTCTCACCTGCTTCTGCACAATTTCCGTCTCTCTTAATAAACCCTTATCCACGCTCATTCGCTTCAGCCGACCGTCGCCATTCCGTACAAAGTCGCACTTTGTAGACTCATAAGCCCGGGCACGCGCGAGAAGGTAACCAGAGTATCGTCTTATGTTTTGTCCCTGTGTCTGTACGTCGGTGAACGTGTTGATCGCTAGTCTGTTCTGTGGAGCCACAGCCAAATAGCGTAATGTCACATCCGGAGCCCCCTCTTTGATCATGAGATGTACGATAATCAGCGACTTGAATGCTACAGTCCATGTCGAATCGCGGAGGCGGTGGGTCAAGGTGCGGAAGACTTCGGCGACGCCAGCTTCACCCGACTGGGTCGCGAGGAGGATGTGTTCGACATATTTCGACTTGGGAGGCGCGAGCTTCACTTTGGTGCCTCCTTTAACTGACTTCTCGAAGGAGCTGGACATGGCGGCGGAGGTGTTGCTCGAATGTTTGCGGGGATGACGACTTGCAGCGGTCTACTGCGATTGAAACATTATTATTCGGACCAGGGAAGAGAGGCGACGGAACGACTGGTGAATGTACGGAGGGTGGGGGAAGCCGGAAGGCAGCGGTTTGCGCGAAGACACGGAAGTGCGTATGTGAGTAGGTAGGTAGGAGGTAGTACTTGGTGAGCGAAGTAAGAAGTACAGTAGCACCGCCGACGTCGATGAAACATGAACCTGAGGCTAATTAAGTGACGTCTCTTGGCCACGCTGTCCGTATCTGCCGTGCCGATTATCCAATGATATGCCGTGTTGGATCCCGGTGCTTGTGTCACTCCATTGCTGAGACCGAGCGGTTTCTGAGCCGTCTTTCATTTGCTATGAGGTGGTATGGAAGGATAGGTATACGGCGGATTTGCTTCAACACAACTGGCAGACGAATACATCGGCCACACATGTCGCATCACTGTTACAGTCGAACATTCACGGGGAGCAAGCAGTTTCGACTCGTTGGTGAGGCATATCAATCTGCCGCAACATCGTTGAAGAGACTGAGATGAAAAAGCCCAGGAACTTCATGAGGTTGTGTCGCGGGTATGCAGGTATACCAGTTTGATGAGTGCATGTGCATGTCGGAGAGAAATCATTTCTTTGCATTCTTGCTATCTGAAACCAATGGCAAGGCCTATGCCCTCCGTGATTCAAAACAAAGGTCAGAGATGCCTTCATCGCGTCCGTAAAGTAACAAGGTAGTTGTGCCGAACGCAGATTTCATGCTGCTTCCAGTCCAGCCTCTTCGCCGCTTAAGCCCGCAAGGGAGAGCTTAGAGACGGATCATGGAGGACAGCTCATCTGCCACACGCCAGGCTTTCATCATCTAGATGTTCATCATAATCAGTATGAAAATCACGCGTTTGAAGTAAGTCAAGATGTAGATACGCACATGGTTTTGAATTGGAGGGTCATGAAGAAGAGAAGAGGAAGAAAGAGAGACGACGCTCATGGTTTTGCGAATTTTGGCTTACACTAGGCTTTATTAGGATTTGAATTTCGCTAAGCTGATTAGAGCTAGCGCTCCTTCCTCGTTCTTGAACTGCATCTCCCACGACGTTTCTCCAATATTTCCTTCATCTACTGCGAAATAGTCCTTGGGAACAGCTTCATGCTGCGGCATAGTCACCGTCTGGCCACTTTCACCTGCCGGAGATGGAAGCAATTCGAATATCACCGCGCTCGATCTTGGCACTATGAACTCTTTGCTGCACTCCAGTTGAGCCATCCCAAATATTATACCTCTAGAACCTCGCCGCCACCTAACGGTGATGGTGTGGATCAGATTCTCCGTCACTTTAAGAGCAAGCTTGAGTTTCCCGACGCGACCTGTGCTTTTACTGAAATTGCCTCTCATGGGCCCGAGTGGACGGACAAACAAGTAGTCCTCCATGGATACCTTGGTGCTCGCAGGGTTGCCAACAGGAATCTGATTTTCGCCGAACTCAAGGATATCAACCTGGCCTGCAATATCCAACTTGTGTCATCTCCGACTGAAAGTGTCGATGGAAGCAACGCACCTCATGAAGACTTGCGCGAGCTTCGGGATCACACACCAGTGGCAGTAGAAGGCACTATCAAGTCGAGGAGAGTGTCCAAAGCAGAGACCAACCAAGCGGACGATGTACGGCCTTCTCATATCACCAGTGTTGAGATCAAAGTCGAGAAAATCGTGGCGCTCAACTCATTCCCAGTCGATATTGTTATGAAAGAAGACACGGTCTTTGCTCCCGAGCATCGCCATCTGCAAATCAAGAATGACAACGCTCTCCGTAATGCCATACTTTTCCGCGCCAAGGTTTCACGCCTAATCAGACAACATCTGGCCGAAAGCCATGGCTTTCAGGAGATTGAAACACCTCTCCTCTTCAAGTCGACCCCTGAAGGCGCCCGAGAGTTTCTAGTTCCCACCCGTCAGCCTGGCCTGGCTTATGCTTTACCGCAAAGCCCACAGCAATACAAACAAATTCTCATGGCTAGTGGAATCCCACGATACATGCAAATCGCGAAATGTTTCCGTGATGAGGATCTCAGGGCGGATAGACAACCGGAATTCACGCAAATTGACCTTGAAATGGCCTTTGCGACTGGGCACGAGGTGATGAAAGTCATTGAATCATTAATCAAATCGCTCTGGAAGACATTTTTGAATATCGACAATCTGTCACGGCCTTTTCCAAGACTGTCTTACGAAGATGCAATGTCGCGTTACGGCTCTGACAAGCCAGACGTTCGGTTGGGCGCGGAGATCAGGAGGGTAGAGTACCTGCTACCCGTCGATCTCATTCATAAAATTGGGCCTTTAACCGATCCAATTGTGG
>CATIWM010269846.1:0-21069 GCA_949671775.1 Mallotus repandus
GAAACAAAGAAAAGAAAAAAAGGGAAGAAGAAAAAGCTCTCACGAGGAAGAGGTGAAGGAAATGAATAAAAATTTGAATAGATTCATTAAAATGAATGAAATGAATGAAAGAAAAAAAACGCAGGAAAAGGAAGAAGAAGACGATGCAAACAAAAAAAGGGCACGCTTGAAAGATAAAATGAAAAATGGACACGCTTCTAATATTTAAAAAAATAGGACATTACATGTTAATGACACCTATTTTTTGAGCATTTATGTAAAAATTCCTTTAGTTTTTTTTTAAAAAATTAATATGATTTACCTATTATTTAAGGTTTTCTTTATTTGCAAAATGGGTTTTACCATCCCCATATATTATTTCACTGAGGACGCTGAAGTTTTGTTTCGACTTAACATTTGGAATTCAAATTTCTCCAAATCAGAAATTGGCTCTCTCATTCGCCAAATTTCATATCACCTTAATGTGGCACCGTTGTATTAATATATTTATGGCTTTTTTATTTTATTTTTTTGATGCTATCTTCTTCTTTTTTGTCTAGTTCTCTAGAATTTTCTTGTCGATCTCCATTTTTTTTATCACTCTAAGGTCCAATTTCCGACCAATTTCTTGCTTTTTTTGTTATCTATTTTACCTTATTTCTTAAGATTAGTAATAGTTTACTTATAACTGGGATTAAATCTTTGTTTTGCTCTCTCTTAATAAGAGATTTCTGGATATAGAAGGAAAATTTCATCTCTATGTTTGTACTCTTGAAGAAGAACGTTTCATTTCTTTTTTAAAAAAAAATTAATTTAGTTTATTTCATCATTTAGGATTTTCTTTATTTGTAAAATGGATTTTGCCACCTCATTATTTCGCTAAGCATATTGGAGTTCTGTTTTAACTTGCCATTCAAAATTCAAGTTTCTCCATATCAGAATTGGTTATCACAAAATTGCCAAAAATTCAAAGCATTTTGATACCAATATACTAGTGCTTTTGTGACTTTTTTATTTTTTATTTTTATGTTCTTTTCTTTTTATAATGTATTTTTCTGGAGTCAGATTATTTACTATAGTTTGTACTTTTATGCTGAAAAAGATTGCTTTCTTTCTTGTACTTTTCCCATAATTTAACTGATGATATTCAATTGTTCAAAAAAATTAGATGATTTTGTACATGAATTTTAGAAGTTGGGTTTCTTATACTGTAAAATATATTAATTCATTAAATAAATTATAATATATAAAATTAAATAATTTTTTCTTAAATTAAATTTTAAATAAATAGCTGATTTAATGATATAATTTCTTTAAAACATCAATAAATTAAATATTCGACCCTCGCCACTCCTCCGTTGAAAGAAATTTTGGATGGCTCTTCTAAAAGATACTTGTTTATATAATTATATTTAAGCTTATGAGGGCTGGTTCCCGAGTTTGACCACCTTTACGGCCCAACTTCAAAAAATTTTCAAGCCTTCAATATGTGGATTGTTTTCTGAAACTTTTCATCCGGCCCGGCAAAAAAAAAAATCCAATTATTATTGATTCAGTCTTAAGAAATTATTTTCTAAAAAAATTGCTCTGTAAAGTTCTTCACTTTTTTGAATTTTATTAGTATCTTAATAAATTTTTGTTTGTTGGTTGGTTCTAAAATTAGAGACTTATTATTATTTTTTTATCTATTTTAAATTATCAAACTAGACCTATAATTTTAAAAAATAAATTTAAAAGTGAGATAAATTGAAAATATTATAAAAATAATAAGATGAATAAGAGTGAAACTATGCATCAACTATTTTAATTTAATAAAATAATATGACTTGTTTAATATTAATTAGAATAGTGTATTCAAAAAAGATTATATTTTAATTATATTAATTATAATTTTTAATTATGTAAAAATTAAATTAAATTTATATTTTTAGACAAAAAAAGTAATTAAACTAGGTATGCAACTTAATCATTTGTGTGATCCTCATTAATTGCTCTGAGTTTTATCCTTGCAATCGTACTCCTTAGATATAATATTTTTCTAAGATTAAAAAAAATTAAAGAAATATGTACAAAATGACTTGAAATAATTTTTGAGCAATCGGATATTTTCATTATTATAATTTGTACCTGTTAGAGCACCAATGAACAATTCTCCCATTGTCTCAAATTTGCATATTTTTTGTGATTCAAGTAAATTGCACTTTCTTTTAATTGTTTGTATGATATTGAAGAGCCAATAGTAGAGTAAAACTGTTAACTTTTTCTTTTCTTCAGATAGAGTTTATCAAACTATTTGAGTTTCTTTTCCTTTTTCCTTTTTTTTCTTTCTCCTCCATTTTAGTAGTTTTACTATTGGTATAGTAGCTCTTAGGGTAATTTTAGACATTGTTGGCCAAAAATTACTTTTTTTTTCTTTTTTTTTTAATACTAGATGTAAAATAAGTGGATTTTAGATTGAGATTTATAATTCATTCATACTTTTTTTAGTTCATCTTCTTGTTGTTACACCATAGATCTACATATGGAGAATTTGATATTTGAAGGTAATTTTTGTTCTTTAGTAAATATTCGATCTACTCCCTGTGATGGAATTTTCATCAAAAGATTATTATTTCTTATATTTCAACTCCCTAAAAGTGAGGAACCAAGTAATAGTGTGGGCTTCCTCTTAGTATTGGGCATTTTCATGTAGTTTTGAATTATAAACTTTTGCAAATATATATATATATATAATACTTGTATATGTTAATAAAATTCTACTAGTTGTTAAAAAAAATTACATGAAAATAAAAGATGCATCATTAAGCACAAATTCAAATCCATCAAGAACAAATAATTAAAAACATTATGAATGTAGCTCTATCAATCCTTAAATCAAGTATATATCTATGAACTATAACGTATAGAGCGAATAATACCAGAGATAAAAAAAGGAAGAATACATAGGCATAAACATGAAGAGCCACCAATCATGACAGTTGCAAGTATTGGACACAACGGATAAATTTAAAATAAATTAGCAGAGTAAAATAATGATACCGGCAATTTAACATGGTTCACCTTTTGATTTAGGCTACGTTTATGAGATAAATTTTGAAAAATATTTCTTCCACTAATAAAATTAATGGGTACAAAGTGATAGGCAATACAACAAATTGAGAAGAACCCAAAATAGTAACACGCAAGTGTTTCCCAAACTCATTATTTTGTCACTCCCCTTTTAGAAAAATTTTCCAAATATTTTTCTAAAATAATTTCACTCTCACAAACTCACTTTACCATCAAAGGATTTGTACTCCTTTGGATTGCTTCACTTGGTGTGTCTAACCAAGGCAAGAGCATTGCCTATTTATAGGCACAATTGCTCAATTTCATATGGCCAAAATTGAAGCCACGTCAGGCCCTCCATGTTGGAGGGTCCTCCCACTACAAATCTCCCCCACCCGACCACATGAAGGGCTCCATTAATCCTGCAGGTAGCCGACAGTATTCAAAATTCTGTCTTGGTAGAATCTTTGTCAACATGTCTGACCCATTTTTCTCTGTATGGATCTTCTCAAGCTATAGCAACTTCTTCTCTAACACATCCCTTATCCAGTGATACCTCACATCAATATGTTGTGATTTCGAATGGAAGGAGGCATTCTTCTCAAAATGAATAGCACTTTGGCTATCATAAAATAAATGATATTTCTCCTGCTGCAATCCAAGTTCTTTTAAGAACTTCTTTATCCATAACAACTCTTTACAAGCTTCTGCTGCTACTGTAAACTCCACTTCAGTAGTGGATAGTGCAACACACTTATGTAACTTTGACTGCCATGACACAGCTCCCCCTGCAAAGGTAATCAAATAACCTGAAGTAGACTTTCTTAAGTCCATATCGCCAGCCATATCTGCATCTGTGTATCCAACTAACATAGGTCTTGTATCTCCAAAACATAGACATATTTTGGAAGTACCTTAAAGATACCTGAAAATCCATTTTACTGCAGTCAAATGTTCCTTTCTAGGATTTGAAAGGAACTAACTCACAACTCCAATTGAGTGTGCAATATCCGGTCGTGTACACACCATAGCATACATCAAACTACCAATTACTGAAGCATATGGAACTCTATCTATCTCTTTCTTCTCTTTATCAGTAGAAGGGCTATGTTGAGAAGTCAATCTAAAGTGAGTAGCAAGAGGACAACTAACCACTTTAACATTGTACATTTTAAACCTCTGAAGTACCTTCTCAATGTACTTCTCATGTGACAACCATAATTTCTTGGCGCGCCTATTTCTGATAATACTCATGCCAAGAATCTGCTTAACTGGCCCCAAGTCTTTTATGGCAAAAGACTTACTCAACTGTTTTTTCAAGTTGTCAATTCTAGAAATATTCTAGCCAACGATCAACATGTCATCCATATAAAGCAAAAGAATAATGAAATCATCATCTAAGAATTTTTGCACAAAAATACAATGGTCTGAAGTAGTCTTCTTGTAGCTTTGCTCCCTCATAACAGACTCAAACTTCTTGTACTATTGTCTCAGTCCCTATTTTAAGCCGTAGAGACTTTTCTTTAATTTGCAGATATAATTCTCTTTTCCTCTTTTTTGAAACCCTCTAGTTGCTCCTTATATATCTCTTTTTCCAAATCACCATGTAGGAAGGCAGTTTTAACATTTATTTGCTCAACCTCTAGGTTAAGGCTTGCTGCTAACCCCAGCACAATATGGATGGATGTCATTTTCACAACTGGTGAGAAAATTTTATCAAAGTCAACTCCTTTTCTTAGGCTAAATCCTTTGACAATCAATTTGGCTTTGTACTGCAGAGTGGAACTGTGTTCTTCATGCTTGATCCCGAACACCCATTTGTTTTTCAAGGCTCTTTTTCCTTTTAGCAGCTTCACCAGTTCAAAAGTTTTATTCTCATGCAAAGACTTCATCTCTTCTTGCATGGCTTTAATCTATTTCTACTTGGATTCATTGTCCATGGCTTTTTTATAACTCTCAGGTTCTCCCTCTTTCAGTAATAGTCACATAATGGTCACGAGGATATCTAAAAGATAACCATTTTGTTCTTTCACTTCTCCTTGAAGGAGGTGGTGTTCCTCTTCTTTGTGGAATCGGAGAAGCCACAGGTGTTGGTGCTAGAAAATCATCATGATCAATATTATCATTCTCGTCTTCAGAACCAAGTTCTATGGGAGCATCATCTTCATCAAGTGGATCAACCTGGTCTTCATCTCCAACTTCTTTTGGCACCAGTGTTGGAGGAATTAATTTTAAATCTGATGAGTCACCATTGGAATTAGGAACATCCTTCTCTATCTTGTCAATATCTTTAATGGTCTCATGCTCAATAAATACAGCATCACGACTTTTGAGAAGTCTCTTCTTAATAGGATCATAAAATTTATAGCCAAATTGATCTTGAACATAGCTAATAAAAATACACTATCTTGTCTTGGCATCAAGTTTGGACCTCTCATCCTTGGGGATATAAACAAATGCTTTGCAACCAAACACTCATAAATGATCATAGAAAACATCTTTTCCTGACCATACTTTATCTGGAACATCCATCTTGAGAGGGGTATAGGGTGAAAGATTCAACACATGTGCAACTATAATTATAGCTTCACCCCAAAAAGTCTTAGGCAAATTTTCATGTGAGAGTAGACATCTGACTCTCTCCATTAAAGTTCTATTCATCCTCTCAGCTAAGCCATTCAATTACGGTGTCTTTGGAGGTGTCATCCGATGCCGGATACCATGCTCTTTGCATTAAGCATGAAACGGTCCAGTGTATTCTCCACCATTGTTCATCCGGATACACTTCAGCTCCTTCCCAGTCTGTCTCTCAATTGAGGCATGAAATTCTTTGAAGACATCTAACACTTGATCCTTTGTCTTTAAAAGATATACCCATGTCTTTCTTGAATGATCATCAATGAAAGTCAAAAAATATTGAGCACTACCAAATGACTTTGGCATTAGTCCACACAAATCGGAATGAATCAAATCTAACACATTCTTCATTCTGGAAGGTGGGGAACTTTTGAAAGCAACTCTGTTTTACTTTCCTGTTAGACAGTCAGCACATTTCTCTAAATGTACTTCATCCATTCCAGGCAGTACCTTCTTTCTGGCTAGACTTGTCATTCTTTTTTCGCCTTTGTGGCCGACTCTCTTATGCCATAATTCAATTGCACTGTCTTTTTTCACTGTATTTACTATGTCGATGGAGATCTTTGCTTACATTACGTACAGAGTTGTATGTTTCTCACCTCTAGCTACAAATAAGGAGCCTTTTGTAAGTTTTCATTTGTCATAAACGAAGGAGCTGCAATATCCTTCATTTGTAAGTTTACGAACAAAGATCAAATTTAGACGCATATCTGGAATATGTCTGACATCTTTCAAAACTAATCTAGTTCCATTCTTTGTTTCCAAGCAAATATCTCATCTGCCAATAACTTTTGACAGGCCTTTATTTCCCATTCTAACAACACCAAAATCTTCAAGTGTGTATAATGAGAAGAATTCTTTATGGGATGTAGCATGAATGGTAGCACCACTATCGAGTACCCAATTGGACTCCTAAGATGCAAGATTAATAATATCTTCATCATAAACAATATTGAACTCGTCTATGATATTAGTCTTCTCATCATCACTGTTGTCGTCTTTCTTTACATCTTTGCCTCAGTTTTCTTGTTCCTTCTTGAACTTTCGGCAAAACTTTTTGATGTGGCCCTTTTTCTTACAGTGATGGCATTCAACATTGGCGTATTTGTTTGACTTCCCTTTGCTCTTACCTCTAGGGTTCTAATCCCTAGATTGTCTCCTCCCTCTGGACTCTATAACCATAACAACTGATTGTGATGAAGAAGATGAGGCATGTGATCTTCTTCTCATCTGTTCATTCAGAATGCTACTTTTGACAAACTCCATATTAACTATACCATTAGCTGTAGTGTTGGTGATAGAGATCTTTAAGGTCTCCTATGATTGTGGCAGAGAGGCTAACACCAATAAAGCAAACACTTCATCATCCAGTTTTACTCCCATTCTTGATAGTTGGTCCTGGATTCCTTCTATCTCTTTTAAGTGGTCTAGCAAGGAAGTTCCTTCTTTATATTTTACTTGCACCAACTTGGTCAAGTAAAATAATTTATCGTTTCCCATCTTTGAAAAATACAATATCTGTAGCTTATTCCAGAGAGACCGTGCATGAGTCTCATTGCAGATGTGATTGTATATATTGTCTTCGACAAATTATCGGATAAAATTACACACCTGCTCATGGTCAAACTCCCATTTTTCATCGGTTTTACCTTTGGGTTTAACTGTGGTAAACACCAACAAATGCATATTCATTACAACTAGAAGATCTTTCATCTTTTTACTCTAGATTTGGTAATTTGAGCCATTTAGGTAGATCATTCTGCTAATTTTTGCCTTCATTGTGGGTCCTTTATAACTGACAATAAAATATTTTATGATATGAAAGATCAGTTAATATCACAACCACAAAACATACTAAGAATTTTACTGGGTAATAAAATATTTTCTGATGTGGAAGATCAGTCAATGCTGCAACCACAAAGCATACTAAGTTATTGGGACTAGCTCTGATACTAGTTATTGGGCACAACGGGTAAATTAAAAATAAATTAGCAGAATAAAATAATGACATCGACAATTTAACGTGGTTCACCTTTTAATTTGGGCTACGTCCACGGGACAAACTCCAAAAAATATTTCTTCCAATAATAAAATTAATGGGTATAAAGTGAGAGACAATATAATAAATTGAGATAAACCCAAAATAGTAACACACGAGTGTTTTCCAAACTCATTATTTTGTCACTCCCCTTTTAAAAAAAATTTTCAAATATTTTTATAAAATAATTTCACTCTCACAAACTCACTCTACTCTTCAAAAGATTTGTACTCCTTTGGATTGCTTCACTTGGTGTGTCTAAGCAAGGCAAGAGCATTGCCTATTTATAGGCATAATTGCTCAATTTTATATGTCCAAAACTGAAGCCACGTCAAAGGCCACATTTTGTGGTTGTATTTTTTTTTTAATAATTAATGGTATGGAGGGTCCTCCCACTACAACAAATTAGAGAAAAGCTTATGTGTGTTTTTGTTTCCAGATCATAAATATTGAGTCCAAATAAAGAGAGATCAACTTCATACTCTAAAACTCTCAAATCATAAAATGAAAAGACACTGGACTCCATTGGAAATGATGGCACCGGCAATTGAAGCAACACAAGAAAATAACTTAGGCTATCTCTCTCCTCACAAACTAAGGAGCTCATGACTCATGCCAACAAAAACGCAACAATTTTCTACCAGCTACATAAAAATCTTAATAAATCACAAAAAAAAGACCATTATAGCTATAGATCTATCACAAGTATAAATAGATTTAGATAATAAAAAATAAAAAATAAAAGTCAGAAAGAGGGTGATTGCCAGTTAAAAGACCAATTATATCCTCTAAAACTAAAAAAAACTAGACCAAAATTATTGTTCGCAGAAGGAGAACGATGACTCTGAAGATGGTGACTCTTCTTAACGTTCTTTTTTTTTTCCTCCTGTAATGAAATGGAAATTTCATTGTGTTGTTAAAAAAAAGTTCATTAGTGTCAATTAAACACAATCATCATTAATGTGTTTTTAAGTATCTGATAACAAATGATTAGTTAATCACATTCCACGGAAAGTTAATTTTAAGAAAGGATACCCATGAATAGTTTATAAACAAATTAAGATCATGCAAGCTCCTCCAAACATGTGTAACAAATTAATAATATTGTGAAAGACTAGCTAATTAACAATTATGTTGGGCATAGACTTAAATTATTAATTAGATAATGCAACAATTAAAAAATTGTACACATGATAAATACACATTATTTTTTCATTGCAAAATGTGGGTCGGGAAGACATTAAGGTCATGATACAATAGCATTGGACCTCAATCCTCATAAATTCATGAACAAAAATGTGCAAGAGTATGGCTAACTAATTAAACAAATATTTATTTGCATTATTGGAAACATCAAAGATTTTATTTGAATTTTTTTCATAGCCTTTGGGCTTTGTTTCATGAAACAAACGTAGTTCAAAAAAAAGAAAGATTTGATTTGAATTATTTTTTAATTTTTTTTAATGATGCAAACATTGAAAGAAAGATTTGAAGATTAAAGGAAGTACGAAACAGGTAGTTGGTCATCAAATAAGATTTAAATGCCCCATCTAACTTTTATAATTTTTAATTTCATGTGTCAATTATTAAAAAATCACTTTAAATAAATGAATTTAATATATATGTATAGTAGCTGAAACTGAGTGTGAAAATATCTTTTTGAGATCAAATTTAAGTATTCAATTGAAAAAACAAAGAAAAAAATTATAAAATTTATGAGTATATATATATATATATTTTCTTTTTTTTTTTGGGGAAAGGCATATATATAGTTATACAGAATTCAGTGTATACTTAATTCAGAACACACCAAATCCTTCCCAACCCACTTTAGTGTTAACTTGCTTTCATGTTTGTATTGAAGACAATAAAATAAAAAGTTTGGAAAATAACTGGTTTCATATTAATTTGGTTTTGTCTCTTTCACATCCAAAACTTCATGGCTTTCATACTTTATAATAATTAACCATTCTAATTTAAATTATTAATCATATTATTATATAAACATTAATTTTTAATGTTCGAAAATTAAATAAATTTTATGGAAAAATAAAATTTTTTTAATATCCTTTTTTATAAAAGACTTAAATTTGGAAAAAAAAGTTTTTAAGTTTTTTTTAATCATAAAACCACTCTATAACTATAGCAAATTTGATTTTTGAACTACTTTAGTCAAGTCAATAGAAAAAATTACTTTAGTCAAGTCAATAGATAAAATTGTTTGTTCTTTTTTTGTCCGGTAATTGGGTTGGAAAACACAACTTGAAAGACACGGGGTCTCCAACCAAAAATTCCACAAGTGTCCGTGCAAGCACCTTCACTATCTAACGAAATTTCGTGGGCGACAAAATCCTTTGTTGCTTTCTTATGTTCTACTTATAAAATCCTTGGTTGCTTTTCCTTTTGTTCTACTTACCATAGAAAAAGATTACTAAATCAAATTACAACATTATTAAATTAAAATATAAAATATAAAATATTAAGTAATAATTTATCTTAAAAACATTCTGAGGTGTAGAGTCTGATTCATGTCATCATTGATTTAAAAGAGAAATATTATTTCTTATTATACAATTCATCACTATTGAAAATAATATGATCTCTCAATTTATAAAAAAATATAAAATAAAAAGTATCTCAATAATTAAAAATTCTAATAAACATATCATTAGTACTCTTTTTTTTTTAATTCAAAAGTATATTTTATATCTAAAAAAAGGGGAATATTTTATTAAAACCAATATTAAAGAATTTTTTTGTTTACTAACAAAAATACAAAATATATGACCAAAAAAAAATAAAAATACAAAATAGTGGACAAACATGAGCTAATGCTCTCCTATTCCTTGGTCATCAATCATCATGATCAAACTTGCTTAGCATTGGAAAATTACAGTGGCAAAAGAAAATTATAGTAGCTAGTGACAGCTCCATTACATTACGCTTTGACTATTCTAAAATTTGAATAGAATAAACTAATAAAAAATAAAAAAAAATTAATATTTATATTTTTATACATAAAATTTAAATTTAAATTTTTTTAATTATCAGTATTTAGAGCCTGTTGAATTCTGATTTATCTGGTTCGTTTCAGGTAGGACCATGAAAGCGACAAAGTTTTTCTAATAATTAATTTAATGTCGCTACATATACTAGAATTTGAATTCAAAAACTTGTTTAAGCTAGAACAATTTCTATCAATTGATCCAATAATTATTGGTTTCAGTTTTTTTTTTTTTTTTTTTTTTATCATAAAACTACTCTATAACTATAGAAAATTTGATTTTGGAACTAGTTTGGCCTAGTCAATAGATGAAATTCTTAGTTCTTTTTTTGGTCTTACTCTGTGGGGTGTGGGTGGAAAAACACAACTTGAAGGACATGAAGTCTCAAACCGAAAATTCCACAAGTGTCTATGTAAGCAACTTAGCCGTATTGACCAAGCTTCCCGAACGATAAAATCCTTAGTTGCTTTCTTATGTTCTACTTTCCATAGAAAAAGAGTACTAAATCAAATTACAATTACCCTTTACATGGGGTTGAATTTTATGTAATTATCTGTAATATCTAATAATCTATTATGAAATTTAAATTAAATAAATTCATAAAAAAAACAAAATTCTTCCAATATTTATTTTTTCATAAATAAATTTTAAACTCGAGTTTTATGTATAATTGAAAAATTTTTATAAACAAAACATCAAATTATAGAATAAAATATATACTTAATGTTGCTATCAAATAAAAATAATTACTGCAATGCCTCTCTCTCTCTTTCTCTCTATAATATTATTCCAATATAGAAAAGTCAGTTTCTGACCTAAGGATCTGAACCGGTCAGTTAACTATTTTTATTGGTTTTTTTTTTTTAAATCATTCAATTTCTTACTTTGACTATGGTATCTATATATGTTGATTAGAAACTTGCTGATCTATGACTTGCTGTTATTGGATATAATCAATTTGTTGGAAGGATACTCTCCATTAATGTTTATTATTATATAGATTTTTTTTTTAAAAGAACCTCACTGCATAAAATGAAAATTTCCCTTCTTGATAAAATTATGCAATTGTATGCCATTTAATAATTTTTTTGGAAATTAAAAAGTATAACCTGAAGATGATTAATTAATTGTTCCTTTTTCTTCAAAATTATCATATAATTAGACATTTGAATTCAATAGAAAGAGCGAAAAGAGAAGAGTCAAACCCGAATTCCTTCAAATACCTTAAAAGACAACCATTAGATGAAGTCTTTATAGACGATATTTAACTATTAATTATATGTATATATCATGGTGATAAAAATGTGGATAATTCATCATGCTAAAGGTTTTGTGTGTGTGTGTATATATATATATATATATATAACTTGCTTATGACATAACTACTGAAAGTATAATATAGCAATTTTGTTAGAAATACTAAAATTATTTTTAAATCTGATTTAATAGTTTAAAGCCATTCAAATAAATTCATAATTTTTAATTACAAAAATAATCATTGACAAACACAACAGAAAAGTAAGTTTTTTAAATCAATTAAAATTTTATAATATGATATTAAAATTACATAATTATTGAAAATATTTAATTAGTAACTTCATAGCATGATTTTTCTACTAGAACTTTTAAATAGTTTTTTGTAAAATTCAATTTGACTCTAATTTATGCAAGTATAGATTGAATATGGTGTTCAGGGTCACCTTACAACTTGGGATGGATGCAATTTGAGAAAAAAATTAAAGGCAGGAGAGTAAAGCCATTAGAAAAGTGGTGAATACAAAACTTCAAATTACTAGATAAAATAGTTTCGCAGATGTTTGGTCTGATGTTCAAAGTCACAGATATAAATATTTGTGAAGTTTCGAGTTTGATACTTCATATCTCCAGTTGGTATTTCTCTATTCCTGTTATACGCATGACAAAAAAAATACCATACAAAATAGTGTAAAATTCAACATACATCAGCAATAGTGCATTAGTGTTGAAAAATGAACCATTATATGATATATGCCTTAGGAAAATGACATCTTCATCTATATCTCTACATTACTTCATTCTATCTTTGAATTTGAATGCCCGCTTATCTTGAAAGGATTAGTTTTTCGTTTCTTTCTTCAAAGAGGTGCAATGCATCATGTATTATGTAATCATTCTTTGTCGCTTACCCTCAATATTAGTGGATGGTGTGAAATTTGTAATGAAAATTTACAGAATTTTTATAAATTTAAATCAATTAGATCTAAATTGAGCGAGTAATTTAGTAGTATAATTTTTTTCATGTCATTATTTATTAGTTAAAGGTTTAATCTTTATTTTTTCATTCCAATTAAAAAAAATTATTAATCAAATTATTTTTTCAGTCTAAATCATCGATATTTAAAGCCCACTAAATTTTTATTAATTTGATTTAATCTGAATGTAACTATAACTACTATAAAAGTTTCCAATTGGTAAAACCATCTTTAATAGTGATAAAAGAATTAGGTACTAGCTAATTAATTAATTCTTTTAACTAGTGCATACAATATATATGTATATAAAATTAAAAAGAGATCAATTAGATACATTGACTATAGAAGTCAATGGAGTGGTGTAACATAACATATTCTCCACGCTATTCATTAAAAATACTTGTAATATCTAGCAAAATCACAATTAATACTTTTTTTAAAAAAAATAACAATTAATACTTGGTCAATCATTATTATTTCTTATGCATATATATTAAAAAAGGGAAAGTGTATAAAATGAGACACACAAGGACAGATAAAATAATAACCTTGTGACTCAATAATTAATAAAACTAGCGAGTGACTCATGCGTTATGCGGAAGAATAATTATCTTAATAATATTTTATTATAAAATATAAAATAAAGTTATAGTTAATAATATATTGGAGTTAGTTTTTTAAATAATAAAAAATAATAAGTTGATAATGTTAGTCATATTTTTGAAAAAAAAAATAAATTGCATGAAGATAATTATTTAATAATTATTGAATGATAAAATAGTAAAAATTTCTATATTTGCCATATGTTGAGCTTAATTTTACATATATTTTAGAGTTGAATTTTAATGAATTTTGAAAAAATAGTTAGTAATAATTGGAAAGAATTTGGGTTTAATTAAGCATTTGTTTAAGTTGGACCTTCATTCTAACTTCCTATTGATTTTGGTTTATTTGGGAGTTTTTAATTGATATTAATAAGTGTTGCCCTTTTTGTAGGTAAGTTTAGAAAGGAATTTCAAAATAATCAAAGACTGGTGCGACGTCGGTTCTGTCACACCATGATGAAAGTCATGTCAATGGCATGGGATGGCTCACACCATGAGGGAAGCCATGTCCTCTTCTGTGCAAATTGAAGAATCTCGAGAAGGTCAGCATGGGATATATCACACCATGATAGAAGTCGTGCCGTAAAATCAATGACGTGTCACCACTTGTGTCATCCCGTGCCTGAAACCATGACGAGCAGAGAAAACTTCTTTTTTGAGAATTCAAGTGCAATTAGGTTTTTCATAAGACCTAACTTATAAAAGGGGATACAAAGGAGCTATTAGCAAATATAGAGGGGATTAGACACAAAAAAATACAAACAAGAGTTCAAAAAGGCGAACAAGGGTTTGAAGATTGAAGGATGCTTAAATGAGTTTCATCTATTCTTCTTCTTCATTCTCTTGTTATTTATTTTTATGTTTGTAATTCTTTTTAAAGTCATGTTTGACTAAACTATATTTTTGAGTTTGGTTTTGGAGTAGCTAGTTAGACTTGTTGGGATTTTTATTTCTTATTAAAGATTTGATTTTCAATCAATTTTATGAGTTGTGCTTAATGTCTTGTGTTCAAGTGAGGGCCCAATTGTTTGCATGTTTATAGATAAATTGCTATCAACGAAAGTTGAGTAATTTACTAGCTTATAACTCATAAGACTTAGGAATCTTGATCACGAAAGTAGACGAATCTTTCGGGGATCAATAAATTGCTAAGAAACTTAATGAGCCCTAATTAATTGACTAGACCATGAAAATAGGCAGTAATTAGTTTTGGCATGCTTAAATGATCTCGAAAGAGACTTTAAGTAATTTAAAGTAGTTTACCCTTGATTGTGATCAATGAAATATGTGAATTTAATTCCATAATTCAAGTCCTAACTAGAGAAACAAACTCATTCTCTATCATCCCCATTTATTTAATTAGATTAATTAGAGTAGGTAGTTTATTTTAATTTATTTAATTTAATTCTTGCAATTTAATTTGATTTGTGCTAGCTAGGAAAAATCGATTGCCAGTTAGTATTTAGTACTCTTTCCTTATGGGAATGATGCTCTATTTATCACTTTAAAACTTGCCACGATTCGTACACTTGCAGAGTTGTGCTAACACTATACATTTTATGTAACTAATTACAGCATAATCATAATCATATGAACATGGAATCTCATATTTCTTTTTGTTGACACAATAGTCTATTTTGATGTTTTGTTGTGAAGAATGGATAGGTAACCCTTTTAAGAACTGTTTGTCTAAGTTCCGGGAGGATATTCTAGGAATAAGGTTATTTAATGATTTGCAAAAGTAAAGTTGGTCATTGAGAAATATTTAAGATGTGTTGGATCATGGCTGATGCAAAAGTTGCTTGTAAGTTTTTGAGCTTGTGTGATTGTTGTAGCATTTTGACACCTTCAATGAATTTTGATTTATAGAAGTAGAGGTAGATCCCATATATCTATAGAGCTTGTATATTCTTTTGTTGACAACCTCTTTTGATAATTTTCCATTGAATTGAATTTATTGTAATTATATTGTTAAACTCAAAATTCTTCACAGATCCATGTTAAACTTACAATATTTAAAACTGTAAATGAGAAAGAATAAGAAGTTAATGTTGTAAAAATAAGAAGACATTGAAAGAGCAATTAAATAATATTTCGTTTATTAGAAAATTGAGGTAACATATAGATAAAACATAAGTTGGAACATAAAACATGGAAATATATTTATAAATAAGAAGTTAATTTTTTTTTAAAAAATAGAAACATATAGATAATTAATTTTATTCTTGAAATTATAAATTGATTTGGTAAACTTTTTAGTGAGTAAATTGTTTGATGAACTAAAGCTTAAATTTTTACCTCTTGTTGTTTCCTTTTGTTTGTACATAATACCTTGTTAAGATATCCAAGTTTTGAGTGGTGGTTGAATTATAATATTGGCTAAGGCGATATTTTATATGTAAAAAAAAACACAACAATTTTGTTATTTATAAGCTTATGAAACAACAATGGAAATTCTATACAATATTTTTTGTATAATATTCTAACTTGTACGCAGTTAATCTCAATCCTTCTTATATTTTCATGACAAAGAGACTAGTAAGTAAAGGAAATAAAATTTATGGGACGGGAAAATACATAAGCATTTGTGTAAAATGATGTAATTTTGTGAACAAAGAATTTTTTGAACAATGGAGTTCCATTGTTAAGGATTTTGTTTTTTAAGCATATTACCTTAGTTTAAGTTAAATATCAAAAATTTTCTTTAAAAAGGGTTTAATTATCAGAACATAATTGGGAATTAACTAATTGAGTCATTTCAAGAAACGTCTATCTAAAAAGCAACAAGAATTGTGACAAATTCATCATGGAATAAATAAGTAGCTAGTTAGAGTTACATTACATATAAATTTAAAATACAAATTTTTTTTATATAATATAACAAAATAATTTCATGTAACTCTCTACGTTAATATTAAAAGAATTCTCCATAAGACATAAGATATATCTTTTTTTTACATGAAACTATTGAAATATGAAAAATCATATTATTTTAGTCACCTTGTGAACATTTCGGTTAATGAAAAAATACTTTAGATAAAATCGAAAGGCTAGGTAAGAATTTTACTCTGCTTGTCAGTCAAATAGTCAACTCTTGACCCTCGAGAGCTGATGTCGGAATGCCCCATTACACTCCTCACTAGCGAAGTGGGATTAATAGCTCCGAAGGAAGGGTGAGCAGCTGTAGCTACATTGTTCAGCTTGCCCTCGCTATCTCTGTCTTTTCTTTTTTCTGGAATCCCTGTATGAAGAAAAGTACAGTCAAGTTAAGCAGATGTGTTTAGAATGGTATGGGCCATGAAGAAGCTCATGCATTATTTTAAGTGTATATATATATATAATATTTACTAATTAAAGAAGATATGAATTAACATTTTCATAGTTGATATGAAATGAATATAATTTACGAAATTGCATTTTGAAGGAGTTAACTGACCTCGAAGATTGAGGAAGGCAGCTGAAAAAAAATTAGAAGATAAAAGATGAAAAGATTAAGAAAAAAATTAAGGGATATAGAAATGTTAGTGATGATAAAGATGCACATAAAATAAATAAAGTGGTTTGAAAAAAATGGAAAGATGATAATTAATTATACATTATAAATGAACATAAATGATTAATTAGTGAAAATAAATAAAGTGCTTTGCAAGAACATGAAAAGATGATAATTACTTGCACATTAAATGATTAATTTATTAACATTAATGATTGTTACATTGTATTGAATAGTTTTTTATTTATTCAATTGTAAGTAGAGAAGAATGTCTATTAAATATTTTTTGAAAAATATGTCTCTTTGTTTATCTTAAATAAAAATATATTAAATATTGATGTCTCTTCATTTTGCAAAATCTCCTAAAAAAAATACATTAAATATGAATGTCTCTTTATTTTTAATAAAAGAGAAGCGTATCTTTATTTTTTAAATTTATAAAGGAAAATTATTATTGTTCATATGCTATAAAATAAAAGCTTATATGGAGGAGATTAACTTGATAACGATTGTAGTAAGTCCTCATTCGCCAAACTTACCTGATAGTTAAAAGCTTGTGTTGGTCTCCTTACTCATGAAATAAAGGTTCTCACGCTAATATTGAAGCAAAGACATTTGTTGATTAGAAAGTTGACCACCATCATGATAACTATTGCAGAAAAGACTCCTCAGTGTAGTATCACATATTGATTTATGCGTAGCCAAAATTTCTGCCGACAGTTCCTATTTGTGCTAGTCTAATAACAATTTCACTTATATACCTCAACTGAAGCAACAACCACTACCCATTACATATGAATTAGAAGTTGCATCCATTTTAACTTTATATTTCTTGCCTTTAATTGCTTCAAGAAGGTTAAGAATAAGACCCTTTAACAATATTTAACGTTCTACAATGAAGAAGACGTGAACATACCAGTTAGATTTGTAGTGGCATTTGACAATGCTAGAGTATAAGAAACACCCTTTCCTCCCTTAAATGTATCCTCTTCTTAAAGCAATTGAGCAAACCTTTCTATTATCTTTTCCATATCTAAATCAAACCCATGAAAGATTATGAAGGTCCAGATAAATTGTAACCCAAAATTTATACAATAGCAGCAACATCTAGTTTGACATGGTTTAGAGATTTATCAATCCTAAGATTCACTTGACATGTACTCATGCCTATATATTATCATGTCTTTCTTATCATCTTGCTTGTGTGCTTTGTCAATGAATTTAATAAATGTGTTACTTATGTACTGATGATGAAATAAAATGTTTAAAAACTTGAAAGCTCACCACTTACATGAATTATGTCTATCTTTTTCAAGAGGTGTAGCTGCAGGTTGATCCTTGCTCAATCTTGACTTGAGAGCCTTATCATTCTGACTAAACATGCTTCTAATTTTATTATAATCATATTTCTTGATGTCGAGTGTAGGCCTCTGCACCAGGCTTGAATAGTTTTGAGAATTAGAAAAACTGTCACATAATTAACTAACAATGCTAAAAAATCTAGAGAAATCAACTAAAAGGAAAAAGAAATTCTAAACTCCAAAAGATATAGGCTAAGTTAATAAAAAGCAAATCAACAAAATGAGAAATTTTCATGTCGTAAATGCAGGTAAGGTTCACAAAATGCAAGAGTTTTGCATCATGTACTAATTGTAGGCAACAACCTATTTTTAAAAAATCAACATAACTAAATCTAAAGAAATTGCCTTTAATAGAGTTCTATAAAAGAAGCAGTACAGAACTGTAGATCAATCTTCTGACACTACTTAAATAAGGCATAAAAAGTTAATAATAGTCTTTTTTTTTCTCCATCTAATCAAGTTGATTCCTCAAGACTATCTCAAAAGCATACCTAATTTTTCATTTTCTTTAAAAATCTAATAACATATAAACTGGATCCTTAAAACCCTTTCATTGCAAGCATTTCAACAGTTAAGGCAAACCCAATTCAACTTAAATCTTCATATATCCCTTGTTACCACAATATGCTTTAGAAGATTAAGGATACCCTTAATTGTTGGAATTGAAACACCATGAACATGTGATCAATCAACTTGTTAAAAATAAATACAAATGAAATCAATTAACAACCATTACACAATTCAAAAAAAACTGCTCAATTAAATAAGATCAATTAAGTAAACAGAAGATGCACTATATGTTTGATTTGAAAGAGAAGTAGCTCATAGGGTTTTCGCTCAATTAGCTTGTTATGCATAGGACCGTGCTCCATATGAAATTTATATTTTATGTTAAATTTAGATGTTAATATACTAAAGCTAGCTAATTAAGTAACTGATTTTTAAGCAGTTATTGCCTATTTATAATGTGTAATCAACCTCTGTGGATTCAGATAAATCAATCTTGTGCATTTGGAAAACCATAAAAAAAGGTGAACCAAAAGAGCTAAAATATAAAAATTTATAAATCTAAAAGTGACCTATTAGAGAAATGAGTTATACCAATTCTAGGTGTACCGACAACCACAGTTAAAACAACAAAAGGCAATCCACCACACAATGCATCATCTAATCCCTTGAGATGGATAGGGAGAACACATACTTATATCATCAATCAAACAAATTATAAAATTGTAATTAAAAAAATGAAATTGATCTAATTATAGCATTCTAAAGATCTCACATCAAGCAAGAAAACACAAAAAAAGACTTAGAAAAAACCCAGATTATGCTCTTGGCATAAAATCTATTAGCGACATACAAGAAAATTAAAGTCTTAGAGTTTGCTAATAACCTATGCGATGCAAAATTAGTGCAAGAACCAAATTGGTCCTTGTGATTGTCCATATAATGTTCGATTTGTAGTTGTTCAAGCTAGTACTCAACTACATCTAGCGTAAGATGAGGGTGATTCATCAATATTTGAGACAAAACTATTAGAGACTCCAATCGGAGCCAAACTACCAGAGTAGGTGAGGCAATAGAATCTGAAGATTGGGAGGATAGTAATGATGCTCTTTTTACTGCTCATCTCTTATTTTCAAAAGCCATTGTTCTATGCCTTTAATTTCTGTATGAAATTGAAGAACAATGCTGCAATTCATTTAATTACAATTAATTTTATCATTATTACATATCAATAATAACAAAAAAAAGCTATGAATATAACAGAATTGAACAACTCTTTCAATCAACAACTACCTCATGAAAAAATAGCAAAACACTATAAATTACATATCAACAACAATAAAAAATTGAAGCCTTAAGTATAATGGAATCAAAAAACGCACTCAACTGACAACTATCTCTTAAAAAAACACCATAAATTACATATCAACAACAACAGCAATCAAGTTAATACATGTCATATGAGAAAAGCTAAAAAAGATAAAAAATTAAGACATACCCATTTATGAGAAAAGTGACTTCAATCCACCCCCAAAAGGCAAAAATTAAATACTATCATGGCAATACCTTAGTGGGCTCTTAGCCTTGGGAATTACTAATTTACCATTAATTTTATCATTATTACTATCTTAATAATAGCTACTCCAGTGACATGGTTGTAGACGGCGGGGTTTAACGCGCGCCCAAGTTTATTGCAACCGCGACACTGTTTGAGCTCAAGGCTCTAGGGAACACACTAACCGCTGTCACAAAAACATGGCGTGGAGATGAGGAGTCGCCACCCAGGGTAATAACTGGGACAAATCGAAAGTGGTGGTAACTCGATTCTCTAATACAAGCTAGCACCACAACCAAGAGTTCTGGATACAGAATACCAACTTCTTTTAGTCTGATGTTCATTTAGATTTATTTTATTAATTACTATCTTATTCCCTAATTACATGCAATTTCATTAAACCCTAATTTGAATATCCATCTAACCCTAAGGCAACCAATCAATGAAAAAACACATAACAAATGCACTCAAAGTATAATGTCCCTAAATCTAAACTATATTTAATTTTAATTTAAGTTAACTAAATCTACATATTTTACAAATGAAAATGAAACTAAAAATGGGCCTACATTTTGATTAATTAGTGAACCTAAATCTATTGTTTTTAATT
>CATIWM010269860.1:0-24136 GCA_949671775.1 Mallotus repandus
TAGTTATAAAAATGTGATTTTCCTATGTTACCTAATAATCTTATATTATAGTTATCAATCATAAATTCATCAAATTACAGGAAGGTTTTCTCATTTTCAATTACATGATTACATCAAGTTTATTTTAATTCTTTTAACTAATATAATTATAATTAATATATAATTTGATTAAATTAAATCCTTTGTTGAATGGTGGGTTTTAAACGTCCATCTCGGGCTACGTGAGACGAGGTGTGACAGCATGAATATGATAGAATGATGCACGATTATGGTAAAGGCTAAACTAATGTACATAACATGGCACACATGGTATACATGGTATAAATATAGCATAATAACATGAAAACATAGCATAGAATTATGAACATGAAAATTAAGAAAGCACGTAAGCATAATAAATATATATATCATGGCAATATCATACAAGCATGGCATAATACATGATAATATGTTATAATCATGCTAATAAGTAAAATGCAAATAAAGTAATAAAAAGGTAAACAATTAACTTATGGCATGGCAATTATGGCAAAATCATGTTATAAACAAATGTATGTGTGCTAAGCAATGAAATATGAGAAATAAAAGCAATAAGTTAAAAGAGAAGAGAGATGAGAATGGCTAACACATTTCGCACATATCCTCTCCATGATTGCTCCATATTCCATGTTTTGGGGCAATAAAACATTTTATTTGAAAAATAAAAGAAAAAATTTTGAAAATCCAAAATAAAGGTAATAAAATGCTTATAAAATAAGTTTAGCTTTATAAAGGAATTAAAATGGATATTTTTTTGAATTTTAATAGAAAAATAACTTTAAAAGCCTTAATAAATGAAAAATATTTGAAAATGAATTCCAAATAAAAAGGATTTTAGAAAAATATTTAAAACTATTATTTGATTAATTACATGAACCATTAATTCACAACATGAGTTTCCATCAAGTTAGGCCTCAAAATGTGAATTTTGTAGCTTGGATGGGCATTCCCACAATATGAATTATTAATCATATAATCAAATCATTTTATTTGGAAAAACTAGAAATAAAGGAAAATGTCATCCATATCCTTTCATTTGTATGATTTTTGTGATCAGCAAAGAACAACACAAATATTACATAAAAGCACAATATTTATTAAGAAAATTAGCATAAATAAAGTATAAAAATGGAAAACAAAATAAGAGAAATATTTATGAAAATGCTTAAAAATGATATCAAATTCCATATTTAAATAAAAAGTAAGAAAAATGAAAAAGGATTTATTTATTGAAAAAAAATTGAAAAATAAGTGTAAAAGATAGCATTTTATTAACCATGAAAGATTAAAATTACCTAATAAAAGAAAAAAAACAGCTTTTGGTATATTTTTGGTTTCTAACAGCAAATAAATAACAATCTAAACATAAAAATAAACAGAAAATTTGATATAATTGACAAGATAAAGCATAAATAATATCAAAAGGAACATGAAATAATAATAACATTACAAATAAAGCAAATAAATAAAGAAAGACTAGGAGTAGAGATTACAAATAAAAAGATAAAAATAACGAGAACATAATTAAGGCATGAAAAGAAAAATGAGAATTGAGTGTAGAGATTGAGATAATGAAACATAAATTGATAATCAAAATAACCAATGGAAATAAAAGTTAGAAATAAATTAGTAGGAGTTAGTAAAGTTAGTAGCTTGAGATTGAATAACAAGAGATATATATATGCAAAATGCATGATGTAAATAAAAATGCATGCTCACATAAGCATTAAATAAATCCAAGGTGCATGAAAAGGATGATGCATGATGTAATTCGGGAAGCATGCAAAGTGATGCAAATTTGGGAAGCACGCAAGTATGAAAGTGATGCAAGTTGGGAAGCATGCAAGTATCCATCTAGAGGATCTAAAAATGAGCACACGCATGATAGTGATATGCAACAAGCACATGATATGCATAAAGGCACATGAATGCATGAAAATGCAACAATACAATGGCCGGTTTTGGGCTATGAACACCCGGTCAGTTGTTTATAGGCCAAAACTGGTTATTCATGTATGAACAACACAATTTTGCACTCCTTTGCTTTCAAAACTTGATTTTAATGCCCTGAGCCCCAGTAATAAGATGAGAATCAATGAGAGTGATGTTTTATATAGTGTTTACTCTAAGAATCTAGGCAAGAACTCACCAAGAAATGCCAATTGATTTTAGAGAATTGAGATTGAAACTCAAAGGGTAAAGGTGTTTTTTTAGGTGGGTTTAGGCTTTGATTTGATCTTGGTTTATATGGAATTGATTTGCTAGAGCTAGGTTTTGGATTTAGGTGATTGATTTTGGTATTTTTAAGAGAAATTTGAGAAGAAAATGGATAGAAATTAAGTCTAAGAGAAATTTTGGCATAATTATTTTCCCAATTTTTTCCTAATTTCTAGGGCTTTTCAGAGAGAGATCTTTCTTAATTTTTATGCTAGAATTTTTAATTTTTAGTAATGGAAGAGGCCCCCCCAAAAGTACACCAAAGCTTTCCTTAAAGCTTCTATTTATAGGCATTTGAGGTTAGTGGCATTTAGTGTAAATTTCCTTAAATATTAAAGGTATATACTCTCCTTTTAAAGAGTTAACACTTGTCCTAGTATATTCCAAATTTGGAATATTCCTTACTTGAAAAGCACCTTTTTTTATAAGTGTCCCTTTTTGGATAAGGACAATGTGAGGTAGATAGTTGTGGGACCAGGTTTGACCACCGAAGGTCAAAATTTTGACTTTTTGCCAAATTGGACCCACTAACATACTGGAATTTTAGAAGAAAGTTTCAAATTGAAATTCAACTCCAGGAGCTCTATTTGATCACTAAAAAGTCCTACTGACTAAAGTTTAATTTTTGTTCTCAAGGCTTCCGAGGTTAAACCGAAGCTTCAAGAATCAAAACCAGTCTAAAAACTACAAAATACAGATTCTAAATAGGCCTTACATAGGATTGTACTCCTTGGTTTAGAAGCCATGACTCGAGTGAACTTCTCTCTGATTATTCTTCTTAAACCCCTTTCTCAATACCAAAGGGGTAGGGTTAAGGTTTGATCAGGGTTTGGTCAAGTCTTGAAATAGTGTATTTTATGATTCAATGGATTTTGAAAAGGCTTGAATATCAATTCTTCTTATTAATTTGACTGTCTGATTAGACATTTTAGTTTTTTCATTATTGGCTATCAGGATTTTGAAAAATGACCCCAACAGTTTGCCCCCTACTTTGGAGGAATTTGTGGGTTTTTACCAAAACATTTGATAGACAAATTATGATTTGTATGTTGTGGTCATCACACACAAATTCTAACAAAGCATAAAAATAAACTCTAGAGCTTAGAGATCATACCTGAGTTCATTTATGCTTATCATTTTCCACTGTTTTCCTGTGAACTCACACTTGAAAACATAGGTTAGTATTAAAATAAGTCCGTAGAAATATGAGTCCTAAGACTTTTATGAGTTGTCTATAAAGAATGTGAGTCAAAAGACCCTTATGAATTGTTTGCAATGACACAATTGAAATAAGTCGTAATGACTCCCGCACTAGAAATGAGTCATAATGACTCATGTAAACTTCCACTTAAAATTGAAATGAGTTAGTGAAAACTTAAACATTGATTAAAGTTAAGAATCAACCTTTCATTTTTGAAAATAAACACTGGAATTTGAATTTTTTAACTTTTTGATAAACTGAAATTACTGTTGTAATTTTGAGGTATGACTACAATTTTTTATTTAAAAAGAAAATCCACCAGAGAATATATTTTATTTTTGAAAATGAATTATAGAAACCTGATGTTTTGAAATTTTTGATAAACTAAAAAGACAGTTAGAAACAGATTGTAATCTATAACATGACTATAAATTTTGAAAGAAACCCCACTAGGAGATTTGTTTCGGGCAAATATGTAGCAATATGATGCAAAAATGCAATAGAATGGAACAAGTTACTTACCTGTGAAATTTTGCTTTGTCAAGAGCCTTTTTGGCCCTCCAATGGCATTTTTATAATTTCAGCTCCCAGCTTTCCATTTATTTCCACATATCCATATCTTAGCCATTTTTTTATAAAACTTTATCCAAAAACACTTTGAAAATCCTCTGAACATTTTGTAACTTCAAATGGCATAATGGAGGACTCCAAAAGCATTTGGATGAAAATCAGTGCATCCTTTGACTAAGAAACAAAGAGGATTACAAGTTCCAACCATCAAATTGCTTTAAGGATAGGCTCCTCCTTTGCTCCATGATCTTTCACATCATATTTACTCAGATCCTATTAGTTTTTCTTGCAACTTCTTTGAAATTTTAAGTACCCATGTACCTAGGAACTTGACTTCGGTTAAGTTTGATGTTTAGGATATGTTTAGGTTGGATTTTTATGTGTTTGGACGAATGTTTCAGCCAAGAATGATGAACAACCAGTTTTTCCTGATGAATAACCAGTTTTGCCCCCTGAATAGCCAGTTTTGGCTATGTTTTTGGGCTAGTTGTGAACATGAACAACCGATTTTGCCTGATGAACAACCAAACTGATTGTTCATCACCCAAAACCGGTTGTTCATCAATTTTTTATGATTTTTGGGTCTTTTTGGGTGTTGATTTGCTGGGGTATGACTTTCAAATGTTTTGGTTTTGCAGATAGATAAAGCTGGACTAATAAAAAGCTGACGGAAACCTTAGATTAGCTCATGCTTGGTTTGAAGAACTTTCAAATTTTGTCCAAGATCACATCTCAGTAACAGGCTTTAATGATTTTCTATCCATCCTTCTATATGAAACTCATCATACTGGAAACTTAGTTAGACTTCAGGCACTAATTGAGAGGTGGCAAAACACCACTCACACCTTTTATTTAAACTTTAGGGAAATCACTATAGATCCAATCGACTTCCACTTGATCACTGACTTGCCATTCACTAGGGTACAAGTACCCTTTGATTGTTGTTTGTATTCTCCTTGCTTTGATGGTGAGAGTAAAAGATATATCATGCGGCTATTAGGTCATCCTTTTGCTTCACTTGGTTATCAAGATGGAGTAGTGCTGTGATACTCAAGGATCTACGATGCTTGTCAGGATTGGACACCTTTTAATGCTATTGAAGTTGACAAGCTTGCCTAGTGTTTTCTTCTCTTTCTTCTTAGTTCATGTATCTTTTGTAACACTGAGAGTAGTGTGGATTTATGCTTTCTGCCTATCTTGCACGATTTGGATGCAATTAGTAGCTATAACTGGGGTGGTGATGCTCTTGCACACCTTTATGGTTACTTAGACAAAGTTTGCTGAGGTCATAGTCATCCTAGTGGTCTTTAGAGAGCTTTACAAGTAAACCCTTAATTCTCCCTACCACTCTACTCTTTTATGATTCTTTATTGACATGTCTGACCTTTCATTTTTCATTTTACACTGATTTGGTGTATGAGTATGGCATTTTTCCAACACCAAATATGGAGCATGAGGATGACGATGTCCCTAGCATCCTTGAGGAGTTTGGTACCTGAATGCTCACAAAGGGACTTTCAAGGATTTTTCCTGACATAGAAATCGTTTAAACAACTTGAGTTTTCATGATGTAAGTTCCTACAAAGAAAGAAAAACTTAGTTAGTATTCTCATCTTTATTCATTTATTTTTACCTTTATTTTGACAGCTGCATCATGATCCGTTCGGAGTTGATATTAGCATGCTTGGGTTTATTGATGCTCTACGGATGAGACGAGTTATGCTCGAGGGTCCTTTTTGCAGGAGTTGGTTCCTCAATGAGTGAGTTTAGTGTTGGTGGATTGGTCCTGATAGTCGACGTGTACCTCACCTTCCACCATCTACCACGACTTCTGCTAAGATAATAAGTGGTAGAGATTTGGATCTTTCATTAGCAGGCTTTCCATGTGAGATTTTTTTGGAGCCTTTTGAGGAGTATGCTTATGTTTGCTTTATTCAGACACATCTACTGCATATTGTGCATGACAATGTATACCTAGTTGATCCACGTGCTATACCTTCCAAGATTCACTCCATTACCTCTAAGGTATTATTTTATTCATTCATGATTTTATTTTATCTGTTGCATCTTTTTCTAATTCAAGTTTACAGGTCCGCAAGAGAAGTCATGTGGAGTCTAGTGCTCAGGTGAGGCTACATTTTACCGACAATGCATTATTGTTATTCCTGGGGATTTCACTCGAGAAGTGAACTTGGAGTTCCCAATTATTGATTTTGTTCATGAGGTAGAGATTCATGAGCAATTTCCCACTCTAGATTGTCAGCCTGTAGCTTTTACACTTGCTGAGACCACTCATGTAAGATACCTGAAACTTCATCTTAAAATTGTGTTAATGGTGAATAAAGAGATAATAATCATATTAATATTAATGCAGGTTAAAAGATCATCAGTAGAGAAATTGATGCGAGGGCTATATAGTGCAAAGAATCTTATGTCCAACGTTAATAAGAAAGCATTAGTAAACACAAGTACATATATGTGCAAATAAATATGCATATGAATGAATAATATCAATGCACATATGATTATGAACAAACAACTATCAATGCACGTATGTATAAATATGGACAAACAACTATATGTATGCATGAGTATGAATGCATGCGTGAGTATGAATGTATGAGTACAAATGTTTATGCAAACTCTAATCCTTATTGTGCCTCAACTGTAAAAGCTTCTTTCTAAGAATAGATGCATGAAACAACGGATGACCGAGTATAAACATGAAATCTATGACCTAAGGAAGCAATTATCTAGGAGTCGCAGCACCAGATAGACTTCTATCTTGTTTTATCCGCTTTCCACTTATCCACATGTATCCCATACTTTTATATCTATTTAGCTTTGTTGACATTCTAAGATATTGATTACCACTTATGGACATGTTATTTTGCTTTCATTACTCATACTTATTTTGCTTGAGAATGTTATTATGAATATGTTGCACTTGTAAGATATATTTAGAGAAGCATGTTAAATTTGCTTTCTATTTATCTTTGAGATGATAAATTATTCTTAAAAATTTAATAACAAAACCCTAAACATGATTTAAAAAGTAAGGCAAAGGGTAAAGAACAAAAATTTATGTTAACAAAGAGGTAAGGAAAGTTTTGCAAAATGTTGCAATTTGGTCTTTAGTAGAGAAAAGGATGTGGATAAGATCCTAGTCATCTTGTGGTCCCCACACAATCACCATTCAACCAATAAAATTGAACCTTATCTTTTTTCCCCCCACACTAGTTATTGACTAAAGGACATTGAAGCTTTACCCAAAGGATAAAAGGTAACCTTAGGGTTTTATTTTGACAATAAATTCATTCATATTATCAAGTAGAAGGCACCCAACTCCTTACCCCCTAGCATTCTTTACACATCAAGCTCACTTATTCTCTAGAAATAATAAGCATCAAAAATACAAAGTCTCTTATTCAAAGCTTTATCAACACCCTCACAAATGAAGATTGGTTACATCTTAAGAGATACAACCTCCATCATCTCAAGCTCTTCTCAAATTTAAAGCTTGACTACAACTTTCTTTATGGTGCTCTCACTTTTTTGGATCCCATTCTCTATGTGTTTAGGTTTAGGGAAATAGAGTTGTACCTCACTTTGGAAGAATTCTCTATAATTCTAGGTATCAAAATATCTCCTCAATAAGAGATGGCCATTCCGGATCTTAACTTAGTGGTTGTACATGCTATGAATCATCTCTTTGGGATAAGCAAGAGTGAAGCTAATAGTTGCATTATTTTAGGATCTTTCATCTCTTTTTATGGCTTAATCCATCATCTTTAATCTAATCCTGGTTCTTACAATCTGATTCCCATTATCAGGAGCATCATTCTTGGCCATTATCTCCTTAAATGTGACAAGAGCACATTAAGGCTTATAGATGGGAGGGTGTTATCTATTTTGAGTCAAATTGATGTTGAGATAAATTTGATACCAGAATTGGTTGCTCCAGTGGTTTTAACAAAGACTTTGAATGGTTTGGACAAGGTGAAGGTTAATAGGAATGCTCAGTTTAGTGGAAGTGTGTTGGTTTTACAAGTAAGGGTGGATTTTGAACGTCAGAGATGAACAACCAATTTTCATGCTTGAATAGCTGGTTTTGCCACCTGAATAACTAGTCTAAGGAACATGAACAACTGGTTTTCAGACACCAACAACCAATTTTCCATTATAGACTTGCACTTTAACACTCTAATGCAGTTTTATGTTTGTGTTTTGTAGGTTTAGCTTATAGAGAAGCTGAAGGTAGTGATGCCCCCTGATCTTTCAACCAATTATGGGCCTAATCACTTCTTGAGAAGAAGAACTTTAGTGAGGTTTAATAAGAAAGAAGAATGGGTAGCTTGGATGCATAGTTTGGGTGAAAAGGATGTGCAATGGGTTTGTCCTTGGTGGAACTTCTCTAATGTGTGCTCAAGGAGTTTTCATACCTATGTAGCTCTTGCTAGATTGAGGCAATGCTCTTTCTATCATCCTTAAAGAATTGTGAGACAACAAGGATTGAAATAACAACCTACTTATATGCCTTATCTCCCCAATATTAGTGCAATTACCAAGTCTTTTATCGAAGCAATCACTCAATCATGGCCTAGAAGAGTTATGCTACACCACATTCATAGAAATCAAGACTTATTAACCACTCAAGAGTATAAGAATTGGTTAAAAGGTCACAACGAAGCAAGTAGAAGCGGTGAAGGTAGTTCTAAGGGCTAGGTTTTAGCTTGAAATTTTAGAAACCTTCTTATTTAAGATGCAAGGTTTTTAATGTATGAATTATGGTTTATGAAATGAAATGAAATGCAATGGTATTTTGCTTTTGAAAAGAAAAAGGGTGCAAGAAACAAAGAATTGTTGAATCATGTTTATTACTTGTAAAATAAACATCTTAATTTCGCATACATATTCAAATGCATAAGCTAATGATAAGAATGCATACACCCAAGCATTATTAACTTAAATGTACTCATTCTAACCATAAAAGGGATAAATGATATAGAATTGCACAAAAATCGATCCAATTGGCAATAAGAATTTCTAATGATGTTAACTAGCTCTTTCTAGTTTTCTAGCTAACATAACTCTCAAATATCCCTTACTTTTGCTTAAGATGCCCTTTTGGGTTTTCATCTTAGCGAGAATTATTTTCATTTTTTATTTTTCCTTAATTTTTGCCTAAGTCGCCCTTTTTGGGTTTTCTACTTAGTAGGAACCTCTAACTTTTGCCTAAGCCGGCCTTTTTAGGTTTTCAACTTTGCAAGGATTTTTATTTTTATAATTTTTTTAGTACTCTACTTGGAGACTACACATAGTACTTCTTCATTTTGTCCAAATTCATAGGCTATATAAATTCATTTCCCTTAAATCTGATAATTTAACAGCACCTTTCAAAAGAATCTTCTTGACAATATAAGGACATTCCCAATTGGGCTTGAATTTTCCTCTTAGATCAAATGGAACTGATCTAGCTTGCTTCAAAACCAAATCACCTTCCTAAATCTTGCTGACTTTGACTTTCTTGTTGAAAGCCTGAGCAATCCTTTTTTGGTAAAGTTGCATATTGAATGTTGCCCTAAGTCTTTTCTCATCCATTAGAGTCAACTCTTCATATTTGGATCTGGCCCATTCTGCTTATGAAATTTTTGCTACTAAAACCACTCTCAAAGACTACAATTCAACCTCTACTGGTAACACTGCTTGCATTTCATACACTAATGAATATGGTGTTGCACCTATAGCTATTTTAGTTGTAGTTATGTAATCCCACAAAGCATATGACAATTGCTCTAACTAATCTCTATAAGTTTTGACAGTCTTACTGAGGATCTTTTTGTGCTTTTATTTGCTGCTTCAACTGCACCATTCACTTGAGGTCGATACGGAGATGACTTATGATGTTCAACTCCATACCTTTGTAATAAATCTCTCACTTTTGCTTGAAACTGCACACCAGTATTAGTTACAATGTGATGAGGCACGCCATATTTGTAAATAAAGTTATTTTCAATAAATCTAGCCATTTGCTTTGCTCCTAGCTTTTTGAAGGACTCAGCTTCAACCCATTTTGAGAAATAATCAACTGCAACAACTATAAACTCATGACCATTAAAAGCTGGTGGAGCAATCTTTCCCATTATTTCAATTCCCCATGCTGAGAATGGCCATAGAGAAGTTAGAGTTTGGAGCATCGAAGGTGGCATATGAGAAACATTCCCATGCAACTGACACTCATTGCAACTTCTGACAAACTGAATACAATCATGCTCCATAGTCAACCAATAGTATCCATGTCTCATGATTTTTCTTGCCAACTCTTTTCCATTCATGTGAGGTCCACATACCCTAGAATGCATATCTTGCATAATCTGTTCTGCTTCTTTTCTGACACACATCTGAGATGCAAAGCCTTATCTCTTTTGTACAAAACCCCTTTGAAAATGAAAAATCTTTTTGTAAGAGATCTCAAGATTATTTTATCTTTCTTACTGGCATTTTATAGAAATTCACCATACTCCATCTTTCCTCAAAATATCTAAATACCATGGCTTCTTTTCTTCTTGTACAGCTAGAACTTGAATGTTTTTGAAACATGAAACTCTATCTTTCATCAAGATTACTGGTCTCAATAACAAACCTTTTGGATTATCCCACACGGAAGCTAGAGTTTCCAAAGTATCAGCAACTTGATTGTTCTTTCTTGTCAAGTGGAAAAACACTAACTCATCAAAGTATTTCTTAAGATTCTCAATGTAATCCAAATAAGGCTTGGATTTTTCTTCTCTGACTTCCCATTCCTTATTGACATGTGAAATAACCAGTTTTGAGTCACCCAACACCTTAACTCTTTTGATTTCAATTGCAATAAAAGCTTATAAATTATAGATACAAGTTTCATACTTTTAGATGTTATTAGTAACTGAGAAATCCAATCTTTTTACTACTAGAATCCAATCTCTAGTCGGTGAAACTAGAATCACTCTAATTCATGCTCCTTTTTTATTCATTGCACCATTGAAATACATTCTCCATCCTTGTACCTCAATCAACCCAATTTCTTCATCTGGAAAAGAAATGTCAACCTCCTGATCATCTTCTATCGATTGTTGAGCTAGAAACTTAGCAATTGCTCTTCCTTTGATTACTTTCTTTCTCAAATATTCGATATCAAATTCAGATAGCAAAATCAACTGTCTACCGAGCTTACCAACAAATGAAGGTGTAGCATACAGATATTTCATCGGATCTATCTTCAAAATAGCTTGTACCTTGTAAGACTAAAAATAATGTCAGAGTTTTCTTGTTGCCCATACCATAGCCAAATAAATATTTTCAATGATCTTGTATTTTTCTTCATATAGAAGCAGCTTCTTGCTCAAGTAATAAATTGCAAATTCTATCTCACCATCATCTACTTGAGTTAACATTGCCCCTAATGCAAATTCTTCTACACATATATACAAGACAAGAGTATTCCCTGGTTATGGTAGTCTGAGTACCGGAGGATTCAATAAATATTGCTTAACTTTTTCAAATGCAATCTGGCATTGCTCATTCAAATTGTTGGTTGATCTTTTCTCAATAATCTGAATATTGGCTCACATATCAAAGACATTTTAAAGATAAATCTGCTAATGTATTGAAGATGACCTAGAAAAGATCTCATTTCTGTTTCTTTTTTAGGAACTGGCATTTCTTGAAATTGCCTTAACCTTATCTGGATAAATGTCTATGCCTTTTGAACTCACCACATATCCTAATAGCTTATATAAAGATACTGCAAGAATACACTTTTTTGGTTTAAGTCTGACATTGAAGTTTGTCAAGCTTTCTATAAACTTCTCTAGATCTCTACAATGTTTTGCAAATTTTCTGATCTAACCACTTTATCATAGACATGCACTTCCATTTCTTTATGAATCATATCTCTGAAAACTTTTTTCATAGCTCTCTTATATGTTGTACAAGCATTTTTCAATCCAAACAGCATTACTTTGTAACAAAAGGTACTCTATTCTATGATAAAAGCAGTTTTAACCTTAACTGCAATAGTCATCATTATCTTATTAAATCCTACCATCCCATCCGCACATATGTAATACTTTTTACCAGCAGCAGAGTCTATTAAGACATCAATATGAGGTAAAGGGAAATCATCCTTTGGAGTTGCCTTATTCAAGTCTCTGTAGTCAACACAAATTCTAATCCTTTGGAGTTGCCTTATTCAAGTCTCTGTAGTCAACACAAATTCTAATCCTTTAGAGTTGCCTTATTCAAGTCTCTGTAGTCAACACAAATTCTAACTCTTCCATCCTTTTTGGGGACAGGGATAATAGTGGCTAACCATTATGGATAATCAACCTCTTCTGAAAATCCAACCTTTATCTATTTATTGACTTCTTCTTTTATCTTTTAAGCCCATTCAGGTCTTAGTCACCTAAATTTCTACTTTATTGGCTTTATTCTAGGATCAGTTGGAATAAAATGTCTTGCTACTTCTCGATCTATTCCAGGCATATCATCATAGCTCCAAGCAAAGACTATTTTCCATTTCTTATTATTCTCTCAAGCTCACTTTTTTCTTCAAAAGAAAGACTTATTGCCAATTGAAGTTCTTTGGGTAATTCAGTATCACTTATATTAAATGGTTCAGTATGAATAGAATTTAAGTATGAAATGCTTATGATATGATCAAGTGTATGCACATTGTCATTAGAATAAACATCGAACAAGTAAGCAAAATTAGAGGTTGTTGCATTAAACTTAGAGAAGAAAACATCATCAGAAACTACATTGTCAGCATCAAAAACATTCTTTTCTAAATATACTACAGGTTTAACATTATTCAAAATAAATACCTCAACACTAATAGTAGTAAGTGGTGAAAGCTTAATCCTTGTGTCTGTAGTAGCTATAGCATTTAGAACCATAGTGTGGCCTTCTTTGAACCTCTTAGATCTTTTTGCAACATCATCAAAATCTCCCAACCTTTAGTCTTTTCATACTTCTTCATGTAAATCCTTTTGCCTCCTGAATAAACAAACACCCCATTTTTTGTCTAACTGCTTGCTTTCTGAGCTTATTTAAGCAAATAACCCAATCCATTAGTATGTAGTTGATTTTTAAAGTTTGGGGATTGAGTAATCCCTTGCTGATTTTTACCCAAAACCATACCAGGTATAAACTTGGACTTTTTCAGTATCATTTCCACTTTTGAATCCATACAACCATTAAAAATAGGAGCAACTTAAAATCCAGGTGGACCCATATTAGAATAAACTACAAAACAACCATCTTTAGATTCAGCTTTAATAGTAATCACACCTCCTTCATAAAGGTACTTAATCTTCTGGTGGAGAGTTGAAGGAACTCCTCCCAGAGGATGGAACTAAGGTTGTCCCAAAACTAACCCATATGTGATTGGGATATCAAGCACGATAAATTCAACCACAGTCTCAATTGGCATAGTTTTCACCATTGTCTTAAAAGTTCCTTCCAGAACTCTCTTGGACTCATCATAGGGTTTAATAACCATATCAAAATTTCTAAGATTTTCCTGTTGGGTTTCGTTGATTCATACACGCAGCAAAAAATAAAAAATTTTATCAAGAAATCCTCACAAGATCCATGTAATTCGAGTAAATCGATTAAGGGAGAGATTCCAAAACTCACCAAGATGATTTCTAGGCAAGAACGTTGGAAGGATGAGAGGGGGTTCACACTGGTGATACCCTACCTCGAGCTTTACATATCCCTTTGTCAGATTGAGGTGCCACCAAAAGATCACGCCCTCTATGGTATCCACAAAAACTAGGTCACTAAAGCAAAGTAGGTCTACTAGAACCTTTATTGTCTTACAACACCTTTTCACTCTATATGTTTTTTTCTTATCACAGAAGAAGAAGTAGAAGGAGGAGAAAGTTAGCTTAACCTAAACCCTAGAGAATGAGATGTATATATATACATCCTATCTAGGGTTTCTCTTACCAAAACAGTTTTGGTAAGAATAAACTTCCTTTTCAACTTTAATTCTAATTCCAAATTAGAACCCTTTCCTATTTATTTAGATAACTCTTACCTTAAATAAATTAAGAAATAAATAAATAAATACTGATATAAATATATACATATATTTATTTACTTATTTACTTATTTATTTAATCTTCCATAGAGATAATTATTGGGCTAATTAACATAAGTCTGCTTTGAGCTTGTTCTAAGTGTGTGACCCTGTAGGTTCACATAACATTGGCAGTAGGGCTAAAATTCCCATTTTAGCCCACAAGTCATAATTGGTCTATAAAAAGACATTATGACTGCCCAAGTTATGTGAAGGTCGATAATCTGACATAACTTAATGCACAGTGTGTACTCTAGTCCTTTTGTCATATGATATCCTGATTGAACATAAGGCATGGATTATGTCATCCTTATATTGTTCAATCATATTGTTTCTCGATCCCAAGTAGACTGATACTGATAACTCTTTATCATTCTAGCATGGCCATGAATTTCTCTTCAGTTTAACTCATCGAGGGGCCCAACAGATATCTTCTTAAAATAGTTGAGGGACAAATTCCTTCTTAACCACTCACACCCCTCACATAACTCATTCTATATCCAATCACAACCTATTTTACCATTCGGTTAAACATGGTGTAGGAATGTGTTAAAAAATAGAATTTACCATGTAGGAAACCATGGTGATCTCAAGTCAAAGGACTCAAATAATACTACTGTGATGAGAATCACCTATGACAATAATCTGTGGTATTCTCATAGTAGGTCAATCCAGCACATCATTTCTCTAAATATGTACCATGAGTTTGACTTAATATCTCATACATATGATCAGTAAAACTTAATCATCAGTCAACCTTATACTAGTCTTTATTCATTGTTGTTCTCATAACAATAATCAACTAAGGATATTTATATTAGAATTCAAGTATCACCCAAGAATTTTACTATCAAGTCACGTACTTGATGATCTTGGTAGAATTAACTAATCAAGGATAATACTAGAATTAGCTAGTAATAATAAAAATGCCTCTTTATTATTAAAATAGAAATACGACAAAGTCAAAGTATGGTCGTTACATAATTGTCCAAGGGCATAACACTAACAATCTCCCACTTGCACTATGCCCAATCAATATTATATCTCATACCCATTGACCTAGTATGACTCTCATGCTTAGCATGTGGAAGAGGCTTAGTTAGTGGATCATCAACATTGTCATCTATTAGTACTTTGCATATCTTCACAGCTCCTCTCTCAATGATCTCTCTAATGAGATGATAACACCTGAGTATATGTTTGGATCGTTAATGTGATCTAAGTTCCTTAGCCTATGCTATTGCTCCATTATCTTTGAACTTCTTCAGCTCATTGCACCTCCATTCAAACAAAACATATAATTTAAATGTGATCAAAAGTCATCCTTGTTAGATTGGAAGCTAGCATATGTTTAACCATTTACAATTAGCTCATCTTCTTGCCCACCATACAGTAAAAATGCATCCGTAGTCCTTCTTAAGTACTTAAGGATATTCTTAAATGCTATCTAGTGACTTTAACTTGGGTCTGACTGGTATTTGGTCATTAAAGTCAAAGCATATGAGACATCTAGTCAAGTACATAACATGGCATACATAATAGATCTAATAGTAGAAGTATATGGAATATTACTCATGCAGTCTCGCTCATCTTGTGTCTTTGGACATTGAGTCTTACTAAGACTAATGCCATGGGATATTGGCAAGAATCCTCTTTTAGAGTTTTGCATACTGAACCTATTCAGTACCTTGTCAATGTAAGTGCTCTGACTTAGGCCAATAAGCCTCTTCTATCTCTATAGATCTTGATGCCTAAAATATAGGCGGCTTCATCTAAGTCTTTCATTGAGAAATAATTCCCTAGCCATGACATTTTGTAGAGTAGGAGTATCATTTCTAATGAATAATATGTCATCAACATATAGCACTAGAAAAACTATTGCACTCCCATTAACCTTCTTCTAAATGCAAGGTTCATCTTCATTTTTTATGAATCCAAACTCTTTGACTGCTTCATCAAAACGAATATTCCAACTCTAAAAAGCTTACTTCAATCCATAAATGAATCTTTGAAGCTTGCAAACCTTTCCAGAATTCTCAGGATTGACAAAACCCTCCGGTTGTGTCATATACACATCCTCAATTAGATTTCCATTAAGAAATGTTGTTTTAACATCCAGTTGCCATATCTCATAATTATAGTATGCAGTTATGGCAAGTAGAATTCGAATGGACTTAAGCATGGCAATCATATGACTTTATTACTTTAATGTGCCTTGTATACTTTTTTTATGTATTCATTTATGTTAGAACTTCTATTTGTGTGCATCCAACATCATTATTTTCCTTATCATTTGCATTTATGTGCATCCAACATCATCACTTGCATTCTACATATTTATTATTTCATGTTGCACATCATTTGCATTTATATACACCCTACATACTAATTCTTGTATGTATCACATCACTTGTATTGGTATATGCCTACATCATTATTTTCATGAATCTCATCCATTTGTATTTGTTTCAACTCATTAAATGTGAACTATTTAACATCCTTAGAGACTATACAACTTTGTGTAATTTCTCTCAATTATACTACATGTAATTTTGCACTGCCTAACATCCCTAGAGATTATATGGCTTTTTTTATACCTCCCCACTATACAACATCCACTAACATATACTACAACAGAATTAACATCTTTGATACTATACGATACACCCTCTGGTATGTCCTTTACACATGAATTCTTTCTTTTCTTTACTTCACATACATTGACACAAAGTAAAAATTCTCAAGCATGCTTATACAATGAATGTGAATTAGAGGGTAGCTCTCAACTCCTAAATTTTAATGGCCCCAAAATGGTCTGATGATGATGACTTTAATCAGATAAAAGTATAAATATGTAATACCACCTTTCATTACATAGTTTTATAAGCCTAACCTTAAATCAAGATATGCAAAATCAGAAAATGCAAACTACAATTTTAAAAAAAAACCATACTTTTTATTAGTCAAGCAATAAAACACCTCTATAACCCATTGTGGTATGAGTTGAACCCTTTTTAATTATTCTTTAGTGCATAAGATTCACATCCTTGAAAGTGGCATTATTAACTTAAAAATGGATTGGTCAACTTAAAACTGACATGGTTCCATAAATTCACATACATGGATCATGAAGCCACGCACATGGTTTGCAAAACCATATGCATGGATCTTGAACCCACATGCGTGGGATGCAAACCCATTCATGGTTAACCTCAAATTGGCCTTTTATCCACACATATGGTCAACAACCCATGTATATGGGTCAATAGAGGCATACGCATGGTTTGCAAATCCATACACACAGCCTCTTTTGTTTGGTCAATAGTTGTAGAAACTTAGAACAGAACTTAGTAAATGAGTAAAGCAAAAAGGGGGCAACTACAATATACAACTTTAAGCACTAAAATCTAGACTATATGAACTTATGACAGGAAGCTTTGAGGAGACAACAAAGGCAGAAGAACAAGCACTTAAGGAAGAAATCAAGAAGCTCTACCTACAAGAAGAGATAAACAAGAAACAAAGAGCTCATGCCCACTAGCTATGAGAGGGTGACAAAAATACAAAAAAAATTCACCTTAATGCTATCCAAAGACATCAAGTGAATCAAATTAGCAAAATTCTTATAGTAGATAGGTCATGGGTTTCATAAGATGACCAAATAAAGAAAGCTGTACTTTTGCATTTTAAAAGAATATACGAGAGAGAAGCAATCTATGCTACTGGTAAATCTTTAAGGAACATCTTGTTGTTGGTTACTGAAGATATGAATCAAACTCTTATTAAAGAAGTGCTCAATAAAGAAATTAAAGAAGCAGTATTCTCATTAGGCAAGCTCAAATCTCCCAGCCTCGATGGCTTCCCATGGGACACAATTGAAAGGGATGTGGTGCATCTAACGAAAGACTTCTTTGCATTAGGTAAAATTCCTAGTAATATAAACCAAACTTCCATTACCTTGATTCCCAAAGTAAAACAACTAAAAACCTTTGATGATTTCCACTCATTAGTTATTGTAACTTTGTATACATGGTGATATCAAAGGTGTTAGCCAACAGACTCAAGGCAATACTTCCCAAAACTAATTTAAATAACCAATCTACTTTTATCAACAGAAGAAACATCCAAGATAACATTATACTCAACCATAAAGTGACGCATGCCTTAAAAATAAATTTAAAGGGAAAAATCTTATTTTGCAATGAAGCTAGATTTCAACAAAGCTTTGATAAGGCATTTCTTGCTGTATCTTCTTCAAAAATTGGGGTTTTAAGAGAAGTGGATTAAATGAGTGGAATATTTCATTACAACTATAAAATACTTAATTTTAATCAATGGAAGCAACTCGGATTACTTTTACCCTCACTATGGATGGAGGCAAGGAGATCCAATGTCTCTTTACCTATTTATTCTAACGGATGAAGCTCTCTTAAGATCTTTGCTTCAACATCAAAGCCATAGATTAATAAAAGGCATTCAACTATCTAGGTATTGCCCTTGCATAAAACACTCTTTTTTTACTGATGACTCCATAATTTTTGGAGAGGCTAATGTTAAAGAAGCCACCACTTTGAAAACTATTCTCTATGATTTTTTAATGGAATCTGGGTAGCATATAAACTTGCACAAATTAGAGATTTTTTCAACAAAAATATAGGTACGGAGATTAAAGAATCATTATGTGCTCTCTTTCAAATAGACAAATCAAAGTATGCAATAAAATACCTGAGCATACCGGTGGATTGGGTGAAATCTAAGAGACTTTTATACAACTTCCTAGCTGATAGAACAAAAGCCAAGATTAAATCGTGGAAAATAAAATTTTTATCCTAAGTTGGTCATGAGGTGATGATTAAGTCAGTGATTCAAGCATTACATGCTTATGTGATGTCTATTTTTAAATTTCCTACTTGTGTTGTCAAAGAAATTGTGAAAACGATAAGGAACTTCTGGTGGTCAAAGAATCCTTTTGATAAAAAGATTCACTAGGTGAGATGGAGCGTCATGACTCAAACTAAGAATAGTACAGGAATGGGTTTCCGGGAACTGGAGATTTTCAATAAATCTCTGCTTGGCAAGATGGGTTGGAAAGTAATTCATTCCTCAGAGTCATTATGCTCAAGAGTGTTGAAAGGAATCTATTACCCCTTCACAAGTTTTCCCAATACCAAGAAAGGGCTAAAGCCATCATGGATTTGAAGCAGCATTTTGTATGGACAAGAGTTATTAAAGGAAGGAAGCAGATGGAATGTGCATAAGGGATCAGACATTAACATATAGTCTTATCAATGGATACCTTCATTTCCAAGTTTTTATCTTTGAACACCCCAACCTGAAAGTTGTAATTTATTCCAAGTTAAAGACCTAATTAATCAATAATCAAGTCAATGGCACACTAATTTATTGCAACAGCTCTTTACAAGGGAGGAGATGAAAGAAATCTAATGCATCCGAATAAGCTAGAATGAAGGTCATGACAAGATGGTTTGGCATCATAAGAGGACAGGTTCTTATACAGTGAAATCTACCTATAACTTCCTAAAATATTCACTGAACCATAACTTATTAACTACTCCTTCATCTTCAAGCTTTCTCTCAAATTTTTGGGATTCAATGTGGTTATTGTCACTCCCTCCAAAAGTCAAAAATTTTATCTGGAGGTGCACCAACAATGCCATACCAACATATCAGAGCTTAACTCATAGAGGCTATAAAACCTCTTCTCGATGCCAAAGATGTGGGAACTACACCGAAATTTATTATTGAAAATATAGTTAGCATGATGTAGAGGCAGTGGTAGATGTTGTTGTTATGTGCAACCACTAACTTTCACTACCCAAAAAATAAATAATCTAACTTCCATTTCATGTTAAAGGGCCAATGCCAACTTGTGGCAGATCTTCTAGCAGATGTAAAATTTGAATTAGATACCTTTTTCCATATTCTCAAGTGATTTTTCTACTGATAGATGTTTGTTTGGAAATCTTAGCCAATCCTGAGTACAAATGAGTGCCTCAACAATCTTAGGAGTCAAGGAACTCCTAAAAGCATCCAGCATATGGCCACTTATGCTAAAGGCATATTCAGAAGTTACTATGGATATTGACACAGCAAGGACATCTCGAGCCATCTTTGAGAGGATAGGAAACCTCTCAAAATTAAACTTCCACCACTTCAAAATATCAAAACTCTCATTCTCATCCAATATAGAATTACTGAGATATATATCTAGCTCACTACCTTTACTTCTACCCAAACCACTATCCATTTTCTACTTCTTAAATTTGGCCTTTAATAATGACATACACTTACCTCAGCTAGGCAACTCATGCACAAAAGTACCTAAGGATGTATCACTTTCAAAACTAGAAACAATAAATGCAATGGAACCATATAATGCAACATAATTATCAAATAACAATTGAAGACCATATTTTATTGTAGTGAACAGATTCAGCCCAAGTACATCACCATATATATGCTTCAAAGAAAAGTCCCTATACTCAAGTTTATCTCTAGGGTCAGGAATACTAAAGATAAAAATTACTATATTCATTTTATGTGGGTCTCCCCAATATTTATCAAATTTGGATCTCATATTGAGACCCATGGATTGAATAGGTGAATTCTGCCACTCACTCAACATGCAGTGCAAATCAGATATCTCAGAAAAGAAAGAATTAGAAGTGACATATTGAGAACTACTTATTCTCAATGTTATATCATAGAATATCTTCAATATATCAATAAGCTTTTTAACATAAATCCAATAAAAAAAATCAAGGATCTCATCACATAAGTCTATTCTGAATGCAGTGTCTTATTCCTCATATTTCTCAAAGGCCCTTTCATATAAGCATGCAGTACTTAATATAATGTAGGTAGAATTCCACCTTGTGGGCACATCAAGTGACCAGGAACACTTAGACTTAATCCCAACAAAGTCAGAAAGTTCTTTGAGTTTCTAATGTATCTAACAACTTCCCTAACCTTTTTTACAAATTTTTGTTACTTCCTTTAACCCATCATTTACAACCAAATTAAGTATATGAGCTATATATCTCATATGAACAAATTTACATCTAACATTGCTAGCCCCCCAACTCATTAACTTTTTCCTAAAATACCTAAAAGCAACATTATTAGAACTAGCATTATCTATAGTGAAAATAGACTTTAGACCCTAGTCAAGCAGTGCATTTTCTAAGTACTTACTAATAAACTCCCCTCTATGGGAGTTAATAAGCATAAAAGAGATTATATTTTTATATAGCTTCCACTCATTGTTAATGAAATGACATTTAACACATATGTAATTGATTCTTTGAATTGATGTCCTTGTATTAATGGTAGTGCATATTCTTTGACTGTTTATTTTCAAAAACTACCTAAGCTTCCCTATTTCATTAATATAAATTGAATAAATATCCTTAGAAATGGTCCACCAAGAGGGAATCTTAAACCTAGGACAAGCTAAAGACATAAACTTCTTAAAGCCTTCCCCTTCAACAAATTTAAAGGGTAATTCATCACAAATACATCAGCAAGTGCATTACTAATTTCATCTTGGTCAAATTTTCATGTGCCAAGGATTCTTAGGGTCTCACTTTCATTTTCTTCCTCATTAGATTTAGGTTTTAGAGTTAATAATGATTGTCTACTTTCTTTGCTATTTGAGTTTTTCATGCAATGCAAAATATGGTTTCTAAGTGAGGAGGTGCCATGTGTTTTTGAATGACAATTATAAAGAGTAGCACAGTACTTACACTTTGCCTTCACAACCACCCCTGCTTCATCATTAAAATTTTCAAAATGCTCTCAACAAATAGCTCTTCTTTCAGTCTCTTTCCTTTTTTAGGACCAATAGTTTCTTTGGGTGCTTCCACCGTATTCTAAGCATCAAGCTCATTTATACTACTAGGTGTAGTATTACTGCCACTAGTTTGCTCCATCTGAAAGGGAAAAAATAGAGAAAATAAATTTATACGGTATGATATAACAAATTTAATAAGTACACAATGACTCAAGGTAACAAACACAACTTTAGGTTTGAGGCTTATAGTGAATCGAAAGATCACAAATTTACGGTGACTCAAAAGGCAAAGCAGCTTCCACCCTTATTTGCTTCAGAATCATAGGCTTTACATTCAAATGAAATAGTGATTCTGATTAATGAAAACAAATAGCTTTCACCCTCAAGTTTTTAAAAAAAAGCACTATTTGTGCTTCCATCCAACTTTATTGATTCTGTGCACAAAAAATTATGCATATAATATGTTTGCTCACCGTAAAAACTTTAAAAAAAAAAAGCAATCATTGATATATAATATGATTGCATGTATATATTATTAACATACATGTACAAATTGAGACATAGACCTCACAGATCAACCCACAAAAGACTTCCACCCATAGATAACCAAACAAATATAATAGAGTGAGATAGAAAACCAACAGATTAAGACATAAAATTAACAAATCAATACACATACCTAACATATTGACCCATAAATGAATTCACCCATAAATCAAGCATCAAATATAACAGATCGAGACACAAAACCAACAGATCAAGACATAAAACCAACAAAACAAGAAGTAAACCTAACAAATCTGATAAAGATCATAATGCTGACCAAAGGATTTCCAAGTATTCCCAAGATCCATTGCAAGGAGTTGGTGGTCCAATGACTAGAGCAAGGACAAAGAGAATGAAAGAAGTACTACAAGGATTAATCATGGAGATGCATGACAAAGAGGCTATTTTACAAGACTCTAAGGTTATTCTAGAAGTTCCCAAAACTACACCAAGGATAACCACTTATCTTTATGTGCAAGATGAAGGACAAGGCTTAGAACTTGAAGAACCAAGTTTGGAGTTCATGATATAAGATCAAGTCACATGGATATGCTATGGAAAGGCCCAATTCGCATGCTAAGATGTAACAAAGGGCTTGTTTTGTTTTTTTGGGTTTATTTGGGCTTATTGGGTTAGTCTAAGCCTTAATTAATTTAGTTTTTATTCAGTTTGACTTTTCAATGCTTAGTTGTCCTTAGTTGTCATCTTTTAAAAGGAATCCTATTTAGTTAAGGATTTTCCTATATAGTTATCTTTAGGAATAAGTAAGAAATACCTTTTCCTTTAAGGATTAGGTTTTTTACATGCCTATATAAAGACCACCAACATGAAAAACGAATTCAGATTATTATCAAAATTATTGAGTTCTATAGCAAGGTTTGCTTTGCTTTCTTGTGTTTTTGGTAGAATACAAACTCTTGTGTTATCAAAGGAGTGATCAACCTTTGTGGCATCTTCAAGATTGGGGTTTTAAAGACTTAGTTTCTTTAGGGTTCTAATATGATCAATCATAACTTGTATTCTAGTCTGTTAGCGCGTGCATAACAAATTGATTAAGGGTTCCTAGGGCAGGTCGTCTACTGGGTTCTTATCATTTGGTATCAGAGCTTTGGCTCTAGAAGCAGGTTACTTATCCTTTGTTTCTCTTTAGTTTCGTGTTTTCTTTAATTCTCTTTTTTTTGCGTTTCTTGTTTTTTCTTTATTACTTTCGTTCTTTTTGTTTCCTCCATTATATTCTTTGTATTCTTTGTGTTCTCATTCTTCTATTTTGGTTATTTCAATTAAAAAAAAAATCTATAGCAAAAAAAAAAAAGGAAAAAAAATCAATAGCAAAAAAAAAGAAAAAAAAAAGTAAAGATTGTTTGATTGATATTGTTTGAAAGTTACAATCTATTTTGTGTTTCCTAAGGGTGTTGAGCATGATTTTGTATCCTAATCCATATCAAAAAATGATTTCTTGCTCTCAAAGAATCATTTTTTTTCAAGTCAAATTAGTCATAAAAATTTTCCTTTTCCTTTTGGGATTTGACTAGTTGACTAAGTCAAAGAAAGCTGAATATTCCTTTTTGGGCTAGGATTCCTTTCCTAACTCATACAACAGCTATCCTACTATATTAATTAGTTT
>CATIWM010269871.1:0-25746 GCA_949671775.1 Mallotus repandus
GCTCTTTTCTAGAAGTTATTGTAACTGTTGATAGTAACGAGATTTACTGGCATTAGATGATTGCTTTTTGCCTATATGCCTAGTTTTTCCTTATTTCTCCTTTGGCATATGTGATTCAAAAGTTCTCCATATTCTAGACCAAGTGGAAGTCAGCCTCAACCCCTTTCCTCTTATCTTGGCATAGACCATCACTGGATTAGACAACTTCTTAGAAATTAGGCGATTCTCTGGGAGTCCCCTGCTGTTGGAAGTGAGCTTTCCTTCTTTTTTCCCCATTTTACATGTTACTATGCTTTTCATCAATTCATCATCTTTGTATGCATGGTTTCATGAAAATTTGAGGTCACTCGAACTCCTAGGGATACTATGCATTACAGAGCCAAACATTACTGTACCAGAAGACTTCATCCCATTTTGGACGATATTTAGAGCTGGTTGTCCACATTTCTCGACACTATGATTCAGTGGATGTGCTCCTGGTGGAGATTACAACATGTGATTATCCGGTCCTACACCAACTGTGTTCCCATAGTTGGCCTCCATTCTGCCACTTTCTACAATCCTGCTCGACTTACTGGTAATATGGACAAAAGCATCAGGACTTGTCCTCATCATCATCCCATTGGGTGTTTAGTCTTTCTTGGTCCAGCACTAAAGCCATTTATCCTTAGCACCTCAATCTTAACCTAGAGCCTCTCGACATCACTTTGATGCTAGGCCTGACACTAGCAAATCATCTTTGCAAATTAATGTTGCATTTTTTACATACATGCATTAGCATAAACATACATATTGCAAAAGAAGTGTTTTGTGAATAGCGAAAAAGCAAGAACAATTGTATGAGCCTCCATCGAACACTAAAGTTGATGGATGAGCAACGCCAAGGTATACTGGTACCAGTGCAGAGCCATCTCTTAAGGAACATGCATACAACATAGTTAGTAAACAAAAGGAATCAAAAGAACACCAAGAGTTATATACAAAATGAAACTCATATGGGTAGTGTCCTTTAGAATAAAGGCAATAGGCTTACTCACCACTGGAACTATGTAGGTCACAACGTTGCTGCAAGGGTCAAAGCCCTTGACCTAAGAAATCAAAGATTTACAGTGACTCCAAGAACTATATGACTAGTATTTAGGGGAACGCCAGCAACACCAGCACCAATCGTGACCTCCGTAGCATCCTTGGTACAAGCTCTCTTCGAACAGGACTATAAACATTCAAAAATCATATGAGGATGAAAATGAAGAGCTGTTAATATAAAGCAACACAAAAGATGAAAACTAACTGTATCAATAGAAGGGATACGCACACGACCAGTGTTCACACTATCAATCAAGCGAAGGATGATAGCCCCTGCATCGGAAATACCCTATGGCTCCAAGAGATAATGACCCTTTAGTCTCGATAGTGCACCATCCAAATGATTTCCCTCTAAGTCCTTCCCCCACAACATATCAAGTAAAAGAGAGATGGGCACATGCGAGCAGCAAGACCTCTACTCCAGTTTATAATGTGCATCTAGATACCAAGTGTGATCAATTGGGGTCAACATCACCCTCCTGCTGAAATGATCAATAGCTCCCTACATCGTCACTGAGAACTTGGCAAGGAACTCTTCCCACCTCTGGAGGTTAATTTGCAAAAGAATGAGCAATTAGAAAAGAACAAAACATTTTAAAAGACAATGAAGAAATGAGCCATACCTTGTCAAATGTCAACCTAATAAGAGTAGAACAGACCTCCTTTAAAAGATTGCAAACTACCTCTCCATCTGTTTGAAGCCCAAACTGGGAAATGAGGAAACTCCTCAAGCATCAGGTTGACCATGGTAGGAGTGAGAATACAAAACTCAAAGGTCTAAATTTGCAAAGTCAGAGAAAGGCAAAGAGCCATACTATGGGTAATAAGTTCAAAAAAAAGGAAAAAACAAAAGAAAAGTGGTGGAGCAACTCACATCAACCACTAAAGGAATGCCACATATTCGTGACCTGCCTTTACACTTATGTCCAAGTAGTGTAGAAGGTAACCATAGGCAGGAGAACCACAATTATACTCCCTCAGTTTTTCAAGGTTCTATAAGAGCGGAAGCAGCCACAAGCCACCCGTGTTGTTTGCATTTGGGAACACTTTGGCAATCAACAGGTAAAAAAAGAAACACCTAGCTAGCCTCTCAATGTCCTCTGACCCACTAATTACAGCATCTCAATAGGAGAGTATAAGGCGAGCGTATAAAATTAGGCTTCCACGACCAACCCTAAACTCTGGACCATAGTTAAATAACTCAATATGTAAAGTCATAGGATCATCAAGGATATCAAATGTCACCCACTGGTTGGAAAAAAAAAACTAGGTGATCATAGCGAAGTCTAGGGGCATGATCATCATCTCCCTAATTTAAAAGTCAAAAGGTAAGCATACAATTTGACCACCTCTCAATCAAAGCAGTCATAGTCGCCTGGTGACTCTTTAGTACTGTTAGACCTATCAATATCAAGCCATTAAAGTTAAAATTGCATACCCAATCATGTACCACTTTGGACAAAGTCTGATCGATCTGCGTTGCTCTAGTAAAGCTACTGTGCAAAACTATGGGTGTAACCTTGCCCTAATAAAGGAAAGTTAGTAAAATATAATCCCTAATTGAAAATTTTATTTGAAATAGCAAAACATGCACTAACTATTGATTTATCTTTTATTTGCAGGAAATCCTAAAAAGACGCGAGGAGTATATATGTTCTTGACTTTATTGGATTCATCCCTACATGGAAGAACTAAAAGAATATGCTATTGTCCTCCCTTGTTTAGGGATTCAATCAATTACCTACCACCCACTACTCCTTGCTAGATTATCCATAAAGCGAGGTGTTTTCTCTTGATTCTCCTAGGAACTACTCTCTTCTATTAGGCTGGCCATGAGGTCAGTATCGTATTTCTTGGTCCTCTTTAAGACCTAGATCAAGTTGCTACATTTGATTGGGATACTACAACACTTGCTTATATCTATTACTGGCTTGACACTATCTGTAGAAGTGTTGTCACCATGTGCGACTTTTAGCATGTCCTACATGTATGATCTCTCATTTCCTTTGATTTTTCTTTATCTGTTATTCTTTTACTTTATTGACTATTCTTTTTCTTTTTCAGATTTGGAGCATAGAGGTTGGATTAATTCACAGCTTTAACATTGTCAACCTTTATAAGAGCTATCCCTTAATGCAGAGATGGGGATCTTCCCGCCTTTCCAATATCAGGCATAGCCTCCATACCTTTCGAGAGGAGCTTAACACCTTGGAGTAGGATCTAGTAAGAAAAGCACAATTACTAGAATTTTGCAAACAATAAAAATTTCATGAAACTTATGTAATTAAAATTTTGAATTATAGATTAAGTATGATTGGGTTGGAGATGTTGAGGATATTCAGCGACATGACTTCATAACCACCACTATAAGACTTAAGACTCTAAGAGTCTTGCTTCCAAGATATGGCTGTAAGGTGTGGTATATTGCTAACATGCAAGACCTTCTCATTGACACATTCCTTGTCTGATACTAGTCTTTAGTTCTGACTTAACTGGTCCAAAGTTAAGAAAGGTGTTGTAGGGATATGACACCTCAACCCTACTTAAGCACTCATGAGACTATCAAAGATATCTTCAAGAGCATCTTTTGAAGCATGTTCCTACAAATCTAGCTGAGTTATTTTTTTATCACTCCTTTCTCTTTGTTGTTATTTCTTCTATCAAAGAAAAATTTTAATTTGCATATTGAGGTTAGGCGCTCTTATTACTGATGAGAATATGGAGGTGGAGACTGAGACTAAGAGGATTGGGCATGAGACTTAGCCAGAGTCTCCACTTAATATGCTGAGATTGCTCGAGGCGAGGTTTCTACGAGCGCTACTCTTGGTGACATCTTACTTTTTAGATAGGTCGATATATTACTAGGCTTTTGTAGTCCAGATTCTTGTTGAGCAACATATGTACTTTGACAATGTTATGCTCACTAGCTTCACTCCTCTAAATGCTTCTCATGTGAGTGCAACTAATTATTTTACCTGCATAAACTACAACACTCATTGTTGATGTTAGCAAAATTATGTTTCGGGTTCCCCAAACTCAGGCGAAGTACTTATATGGTCTCAGCTTATCTTAGAGGTTGTTCATTATGTAGGTCACAGATGGCTGGAGAGTAAGTATTTCATAGCAATTATGCATATGTATACATGATATATATGATATGCATGACTCTAACTATCTTCTAATTTAATAGAGCTATGCTAGGAACTTAGAGAATGAGAATAAGAGGCTTCATTAGGAGCTCGCAAGCTTGAGCTTTGGTCATTATGGCGCGAGAACATTGACCGCTACAGTTCTTGATACCATTTATCAGATAGACAATCAGACTAGAGGATGAAGTCCTTGGCCTGATACTGGAGCTCAGGATGATTGATTGTGTTCATCAAACTATTTTTCCTTTATCTTGTTGTTACTATTTGACCTTTCAATGTGCTTGTACTGTGCTATCTCACTTTTCTAACTTTTGTACTGTTCTTGATACTTCTGTGTAGTACTAGATTACACTTTCGTGCTTGAACGAATTCTATTTAAAACCCCCTTTTCTTTGAATCAAATTTTAATAAATAAATAAAAGAAATAGGATAAAAATGTGAAATGAATATGAAAAGGAAGTAAATAAATTTATTTATTCATTTATTTTATTAGAGAAAGAGAATCCTAATAAGAAAAGCTTACTTTTGGTAAAAAATATGTATTTTCAATTGTGTTTTCTAATTTTTCATTTTTATTTTTACTATTTATTTATTTATTTTTATCTTACCACTTAATTTTATTTAATTATTAACTCTAATTTGATTCAAATTCAACTAACAAATGTAATATTTATCCCATCTAGATTTGCCTTTTATCACTATATAAGCATTCAAAAGGGCTTATTTCTTCTATTCTTTTCTTCTAAACTTCCACCATGACTCAAGCCACTCTTCAGCTGATCAAGACATTTCTCAAAAGCCTCAATGAAGATAATTGGAATTGACTTCTTCATTTTCATGTCAAACCCTTAAAATCCCTTCATCACCTTAAGATAAATACTTTTGGGATACTAGAGATCATGTATTTAGATTCAACGAATAATAATTATGCCCATTGATTGAAGAGTTTGCTACCATCTTAAGATGTTCATTAGATTCAATTGCCATAATTGCTACCCCTGAACTTGATATGCAGTTTCCTAGTTGATTAGTCACATTCTTTGACATGCCCCTAGATGACATCTAGTTGTATGTACACAACCTTGGGACCATTAATTTCTTTGCCTTGACTACTACCTGCGAGGCTAAGGACAAGAGCAGTGTTACCTAGATTAGGACTACCTCTTTCTGCCTCTATGTATAATTCCTACTAGTATCTTCTCATAGAGATGCTAACATAAGGATTATTAGCATTCTGGAACAAGTGGAACTTGGAGCTAACCCTATGCCTATCATACTTGTTGGCACTGTCATTGGGTTATATAATTTCAAGAATTAGAACCATCTTTCAAGCAGTTTGCTTCTCCTTTAGGTATGTAACCAAAATATTTCATTTATTTTCTTTTATTTATGCCTTAATTTTTGCCTAAGTCTCCTTTTTAGGTTTTGAACTTAGCAGGCTTGCCCTAATTTTTGCCTAAGCCTCCCTTTTGGGTTTTCAACTTAGTAGGCTTGCCCTAACTTTTGCCTAAGCTACCCTTTGGGTTTTCAACTTAGCGGCCTTTTAATTCTTTATTATTTTTTTATTTTTTTATAATTATTTATTTTCTTCTTCCTTTTCCAGATTTGGTTACAAAAGAAGTTGAATTTGCTAAATGCTCCTGCTAATTCCTTAACCTATTATCCTCACTAATTGCAATCTCATCCTTTGAGGATGAAGGATAAGCATGTTTATAGACCATTGGGTGGATTGGCTAAAGAGCATCACAAATACTGAGATCACATTGTTCTATCCTTGGTGGAGACTAAACTTTATAACTATCAACCTATATAATCACCATGTTTCTATCCCTAGGCTGCATTTTTCAACTTGCTTTTCTCCTTCATGCCTTTGCCATCAGTGTGTACATTCTCAGTTCATTATTGCTATTTTAATTGTCTTCGAAGGCTTTCCCTTAAGACATGATTTATTGGATAAGGTGAAAAGCTTGTGGTCTCGAAGAACCGTTAAGCAAAACTGGAACCAAAATACTGATGTGACTACTGATGATAATAACAAGGCTTGGATTACCATGTAGATTATAGAGTTGCCAAGATTTTCTAGATATAGGAGGACTCAAGTGCTACAGGATGAATCACAAAATAAGAAACAAAAGATGTAGTTAAAAAAGTGATCTCATATATATGATTTTCAAGCTTTTTGTGCTTTTTTTTTTCCTTTTAAGTAATTATACATTATAATAAAGATAGAAGATGCAATGTTAAACAAAATTCCTTTTTATATTAATTTATTCATTAGGGCAAAAATGAGTACATTTGTTACATCACATGACATAATTACATTTATCAGCTAGTCCTTTTAGGTTTTTTAATTGAATATTTTTCTCACTTTATTTCCCTAATTTTTTCCTAACTAGCCCTTTGTTGGTTCTCTAATAGTGGGATCACTCCTCTTTATTATTTTCCTAATTTTTGTCTACCAGCCCTTTATAGGTTTTCTGAACAGCGAAAATGTCCTAATTTTTACATGACTAGCCTTTTCAGGTTTTATAGCCAATAGACTTTTATTTCTTTATTTTATTTTTATTTCATTTGTATAGGTAGTATTTCTTGAGGCAATCCAGGTTGACTGGTTCTGTGAACTCATTTCCTTCAAGGTCTAAAATTTTCGCAGCTCCTTTAGGTAGAACTGTTTTGACCAAGTTCGGTCCTTCCCAATATTGTCTGAATTTCCCTGTCGGATCAAACACCATTGCTCTCAATTACTTTAATACCATAACTCTAACTTTTATCTTTCTACGATTAACCTTCTTGTTGATTGATTTGGCTATCATCTTCTCATATATCTTAGTATGAAATAGAGCATTCATCCTTTTTTCATCCAGAGATTCAAGATGATCATGTCTCTTTTATGCCCATCACTCTCAAGAATCTTTGCTTCCATAACCACTCTCATGGATTTAATCTCTATTTCTATTGGTAAGACTGCTTCACATCCATACACAAGTGAGAACATCATTTGGCGTGTTGAAGTTCGTGTTATGGTTAGAGTGAAAGAGAGATACTCATACCAATCTTTGTGCATTTTGACCATCTTAGAGAGGATTTTTTTAACATTCTTATTGGATGCCTCTACTGCCCTATTTGCTTAACGTCAATAAGGCGAAGACTTATGATGCTCAATCTGATATCTCTATGACAAATTTGTTATCTCTACTTGAAACTGAACTCCATTGTCTGCCATAACATGATGTAAAACCCTGTATCTATAAATGAGATTCTTTTCAATAATCTTTGCCATCTATTTTGCTTTCAGAGTGCTAAAAGATTTCGCCTCTGCCTATTTAGAGAAGTAATAAATTTCCACTACAATATACTTATGCATGTTTGATGCAGTTGGCCTTATTTATCCTAATATCTATTCCTCATGTTGCAAAAGGGTAAGGGGATGATAAACTGTTTAGCACAATAGGAGGGATATGATTAAGATTCCCATGTATCTGGCATTGGTGACATTGTCTCACTATTCTGATACAGTCTCTTTCTATACTCATCCAATAATATCTTTATCAAAAGATTTTCTTTGCTAAAATTATTCCATTCATATGTGACCTACAAACTCCTGTAGTTATATGAATCCTACCTATAACTGAGATAGAATGCACATCCAACTTTGAAATCGTTGCTCAAGATCGTCAAGTTAAGGTTGTGTTGATAGAACTAGACCCTTTGCTTATTAAATTAAAGCAAAATACCTAGTTATTAAAAGATGAACAATCACACAATTCTAAGTGTAGTCTAACCTACTAATTATAGTGAAAAGTAGAAGTAAAACAACTCAAGTAAACTTGCAAAGTTTCAAAAGAACAAACTTAAGGGAAAACCTCACTTAATTGATAAAAATTGTGTAAATTCATTTTACATAAGGACAACAGTTAAATATGTATGTAAATAACCTAATCCTTAAAGGAAAAGGTTTCTTATTTATTCCTAAAGACTCTTATAAAGGAAAATCCTTAACTAAGGAGGATTCCTTCAAAATTAGGTCAAAGCTAAAAATAGAAAATATAAAAAGTTTCCTATTAATCTAGCATTAAATAGGAAGATACAAAAAATCCTAATGCAGCTTGGAGTCCTTCTTCAACTTGAATTTGACTTGTTGACCTTCACTTTGGACTTCTTGACTTTTTAACTTAGATTTGAAATATCTTTAAATCTTCTCGAATTTTCAAGAATCTTCTTGAATCTTTCTTTTTTACTCCAAAATAGAAAATAATCTAAAAATTTGTCCAAATTCAGGCTAATTAATTTCAAAATAGGAAATTAAGTTAATTAGCTTAATTTTTTCATTATGCAACTCCAATCTTGCACTTGCATTTGAATCCACCAATTTTCTTGTATTATGAAGGACAAATGAATTCAATGCTTGTTTAAACTTCTTTATCCTCAATCTTATCATTGGCCCCTCATAATGCAATGGATCACTTGGTTTTGTGTGTTTGCTTAGCTTGGTTGCATCATTTTGTTCACTTCATCAAGATGATTCATCCTTAAATCACCACCTACATCAAAATCAAAAGGAGATAGATTAGAAACATTAAAAGTAGTACTTATACCATACTCACCAGGTAAGTCAATCTTGTATGCATTATCATTGATGCGCTTTAATACTTGGAAAGGTCCACCACCACACGACATCAACTTAGATATCCTTTCGGCAAGAAATCTTTCTTTGCAAAAATGTACCCAAACCCAATCACCTGGTTCAAATACAACTTTTACATGCTCCTTATTTGCATGTTTAGCATATTGCTCATTCTTTCACTTAAGATTTACTCGCACCTTTTCGTGCAAGGACTTCACAAATTTTTCCCTCTTCTTTCCATCTAAATTTACTTGTTCACTCAAAGGTAAAGCAATTAAATCCAAGGGACTGAATGGAATAAAACCATAAACAATCTTAAAAGGACAACAATTAGTAGGAGAATGTACACTACAATTATAAGCAAATTCAATATGTTGTAAGAAATATTCCTATGACTTTAAATTATGCCTAACCATGGTTCTAAGTAATTGAGATAAAGTTCTATTAAGTACCTTAGTTTGCCCATCAGTTTATGGATAGCATGTTATAGAAAATAAATGTTTAGTGCCTAATTTACCCCACAAAGTCATCCCAAAGTAGCTTAAAAACTTAGCACCTCTATCACTCATAATTGTTCTAGGCATGTCATGCAAATGAAAAACCTCTTTAAAGAATAAATTCACAACATGTTATGCATCATCAATTTTTCTACATTCTATAAATTGAGCCATTTTAGAAAACCTATCCACGATAACATATATTGAAGCATGTCCATGCCTTTTCCTAGGTAAACCAAGCACAAAATCCATGGTGAACTAGGCACGGATAGAGGCATATACAAACCATGTGGTTTTAACTTATACTTAGCTTGTTTACACACAATGCACTTATCGCAGGTTCTAGCAACATTTTTTTTCATGTTTGGCCAATAAAAGTGATAATGTAAAACATCCAAAGTCTTAGCTATACTAAAATGTCCTATTAAACCACCCTCATGTGCTTCGCGAACAAGCAACTCATGCATAGAACAGTTAGGAACACATAATATTTTCTCTTTAAATAAATAGCCATCATGCTTATAGAATTTTTCAAAAGCAATATTTACACATGAATGATACACACTACCAAAATCACTATCATTTTATGATAGCTCTTTGATATATTCAAATCCTAACAAATTACCATCCAATGAAGCAAGTAGAGTGTACCTTCTTGAAAGTGCATCAGCCACAACATTCTCTTTACCTTGCCTGTATTTGATGACAAAAGGAAATGACTCAATGAATTCACTCCTCCTAGCATGTTGTTTGTGAAGCTTATTTTGCCCCTGCAAGTGCTTTAAGGATTCATGATCAATGTGTATCACGAACTCTTTAGGCAATAAATAATAGTGCCAAGTCTTTAAAGTGCGAACTAAGGCATACATGTCCTTGTCATAAGTAGGGTACTTCAAGCTTGCACCATTTAACTTTTCACTAAAATAAGCAATTTGTCACCCATCTTGCATTAGAACAGCCCTAATTCCTAAACTAAAGCATCATATTTAATTTCAAATGTTTTAGAAAAAATAGGAAGAGCCAATAAAGGAGAAGAAGCCAACTTATCCTTAAGCATATTACATACTTGTTCTTTGATATGATCCTCATGTGATCCTATATTTAATTTTTAATTCATCTTTTGGTAGTCTATTTTAGTATTTGGTTATAAGTTTCTCTACAAAAATCAGACTGAGTTTATTCAAGATGGGCTAGAAAGATAAGAGAAAGATCTATACTTTGGTAAAGATGGTTGGGTCTGATTCGATCTTGTTTATGGGCTACATAACTGGGCAGACTGCACATATGGCAATAAATAGGCCATATCTCTCTCAATATAGATCTAAATGGAGTATTTCAAGATGCAACTTAAAGCTTACATTAAGGGCTATAACTTCCAAGTTTTAGGCTTGCGTCAATTTGGCCTTCATCGTGGTGAAAAGTATGCTACAATGTGCTGCATCTGTAAATCCGAATATAACTAGGATTGTATTTTCTTATTTAGGTAGAATTATATTTTCTTATTTAAGAAGAATTTTGTTTTCTTGTTTAGTTAGGATTTTAATTAGGTTTTATTTTGGGTTTCTTTAAGTTCATATAAAGGTCTTATTTTATGTAACTTAAGAGATTGATGATAATTAATAATTGAAGTTTTAGGAAACCTAAAGGTTGTTTTGCTTTTTATCTTTGTGTTCTTGCATAGAATAAATGCTTTTAAGGAACGTTCAAGTAGATTGATCACCTTCTTGTGGAGTGTTTCAAAATTAGAATTCAGAAACAAGTTTTATTTATTCTAATTCTTTAATCATTCTAAGTAATCTTAATTCTAACCTTTCTTAGGGGTTGTTGTTGAATTGACTATTGGAGTTTTCAAGTTAATGTGTTGGGGGTCTGTATATATAAAGCGGTTCTCACGATTATTCTTGGAGGTTCCGTATCATTTGGAATCCGAGCTTTGGCTCTAGATCAGGTTTTATCCTTTATCACTTACGTTCTTTAATTCTGATTCTTGTGTTTTTCCTTTTCATTTCAATTTCATTCTTGTTCTTTGTTCTTTGTTTTTTTGTTCTTTTCTCTTTGTTTGTTGGTCTTGTTCTTATTTTCTTTGATTAAATCAATCATTTGCATTCTGAAATTCAGATTTACATATGTAATTGAAAGTTAAAAAAAAAAGAAATTTGTATTAAAAAAAGAAGTGAAAAAAAAGAAAAAGAAAAGAGGAAATTCAAAATTTTAAGTGAAAAATATCCTAATCAGGTCTGAATTACAATCCTTGCTCATTAAGGAATAAATCTTGTCATATCTTTTATTCCTTGCTAATTAAGGATTTTTTATTTTATTTTTTGCATATCATTGCATTCCTTGATCATTAAGGAATATTGCTTATTAATGGTCTAATTAAAGTTTTCCTAATCCTATTTAGTTTTAGATTGTGCATATTATTCATTCCTTCCTCATTAAGGAACATTGCTTATTGAGGCAGATTTGGACTTTCTCTTTAAAATACCTTCTAAATTCGTTTTCTTTACCATTCTAGAAGATTTTTGTATTTTTTTCACATGTCTTTTGCATCTATTTGAGTTCTCTTAATTTATTGGCTCTTATTTATTATTTTTTTCTTTCTTGTGACCGAATTACTTTAAACTTGTTCTGCAAATTTCAGTTTTGGAATTCTACACATTGCAAGTTGTTTAGCTATTTGAATTGTTCTAAAAGTGTGATTCACCTAACAACATAAAAGAAATTAGCTAGAGTGGTGTGAGGAAGTCGTGAGTGAAATTTTTGTGTGAGTTAAACACGAGTGAACACCCTCATCATTTGAGTGCAAACACGTGAGGGAGTGCTTGTGAGGTCCTTTTATTATTTTTTTTCATGTTTTTTTTCTAACATTCTTTTATAGCAATGTTAAAACTAATTTACATTATGGACTTCCCTTATTTTCACAGTACAAAAGATCCTTATGTTTAATTGAAATGAGTGCATAAAATAGAGAAGATATTTGATTCTCTTAATTATTTTGATTCCCAAAAGTGCAGAATTGCTTCTCGTAAATTTTTTGGTTATACTGCTATATGGTGGGAAGATTTGATGTCATTCGGAGAATGAATAGGTATAGTGAGGTTAGACATTGGGAAGTAATGAAAAGGTATATGACTAGACATTTTATTCCTGAATATGTTAAGGATAAATGCTATGTTAAATTACAGAGGCTTAAACAATGTGATAAAATGTGTGTTATTGAATATATTTAAAAGTTTAAGTTGTTTTTAATGGCAAGTGATGTAGGTGATTCTAAAAGGTGGCAAGTTACGAAATTCATCAGTGGCCTTAAGCATTAGATTCCTAAGAGATTGGAGATGGATGTACAATTTAAACCTTCCGTATCTTTGAAGGAAATAATTAAATATGCTTTAGTGTATGAAAAGATAGTGTGTTTTTTAGAAAATAATAGTGTATGAATCTAAACAAAATGAAAGTGTTAAAGTCATTGAAGTTGTTGAGTAGTAAGTTAAAGTGAAGAGTAAGGAGCAGGAGTGCCAAGTTAACACCTCACCTCCAAAGGCAACTTTTAAAGACCCATGCATTAACCAACAAAGTGAAGACTTTCCATCATCATCTCGGAAGAGTTTAGGGAGGGAAACCAATGAAGTTGAGAGAAAAGAAGAAAGTGAGCTGAGTGTGAAAAATAATTGAGTGAGAAAAGTGAGGAAAATTGGAAACAGTTAGTGAGCAAAATTAAGCAAGTCATGAGTGAAGAGAAAAAGCTAGAGATTGAGAGTATCAAAAAGGATAATGAGTTAGTGATTCATTATGATTATACTAACAACTTTAATATTTCTTTTTCTAGTGTTTTGACTATTGTTTTGCAGAGCTTTGAACCATATAAAGATCCATTTGATGATGTTGTTAAAGTATCTTATTTCTACAAGAGAACCTATAGAGTCTTTGCTCATAGCAAGAAGAACTTGAGATATTCATGTTTCAAGTTTAAAAGGAAGCAACCATAATTCAAAGCATACAAATTCATGAATGGACGTTCTATGTTCCAAGTGTGCAATCAAGTTCAAGTTACTTCAAAGATGTTTGTATGGATCCGTACTTTAAAGAAGAAGTTTTCAAGCAAACTATCTATATTTGATCTTGGAGGAAATTTATAATATCCACTTTCAAAGATGGTAATGATTCAAGGACGAATAATCTTCAAGAGGGAGGGAATGATATGATCCTCATATGATCCTAGATTTAATTTTTAATTCATCTTTTGGTAGCCTATTTTAGTATTTTAGTTATAAGTTTCTCTATAGAAATCAAATTGAGTTTATTCAAGATGGGCTGGAAAGATAAGAGAAAGATCTATACTTTTTGTTAAGACGGTTGGGTCTGATTCGATCTTATTTATGGGCTAAAATTATGAAATTTTATCAAGTCATGTACAGAACTGGGCAGACTACACATATGGCAATAAATAGCCTGTATCTCTCTCAATATAGATCCAAATGGAGTTTTTCAAGACGAATCTGAAAGCTTACATCAAGGGCTATAACTTCCAAGTTTGGGGCTTGCATCAGTTTGGCCTTCATCATGGTGAAAATTTCACTACAATGTGTTGTATCTGTAAACCGAATTTAACTAGGATTATATTTTCTTATTTAGGTAGAATTATATTTTCTTATTTAAGAATGATTTTGTTTTCTTGTTTAGTTAGGATTTTAATTGAGTTTTATTTAGGGTTTCTTTAAGTCTATATAAAGGTCTTATTTTATTAACTTAGGAGATTGATGACAATTCAGAATTGAAGTTTTAACAAACCTAAGGGTTGTTTTGCTTTTTATCTTTGTGTTCTTTCGTAGAATACATGCTTTTAAGGAACATTCAAGTATATTGATCACTTTCTTATGGAGTGTTTTGAAATTGGAATTCAAAAATAAGTTTTCTTAATTCTCATTCTTTGATCATTCTAAGTAATCTGAACTCTAATCTTTCTTAGGGGTTGTTGCTGAATTGAATATTGGGCTTTTCAAGTTAATGTGTTGGGGGTCAGTATATAAAAGGGGGTTCTCACGCTTGGTTCTTGCACTTCTCCCCACTTGAACCAAACATTTTTCTTGATGATTTCAATCAATTGTGTGGCAATGGAGCTAAAATCCCTCATAAATTACCTATAAAAGCTTGAAAGACCATGAAAACTTTGCATATCACCAACCCCTCTAGGTGTAGGCCATTCTTTGATTGCCTTGACCTTCTCTTCATCTACCTCTATTCCTTTTGCACTAATAATTAAGCCTGAGAAAATAAGCTTATTTTTGCAAAAACACACTTTTTGAGGTTAGCATACAAACATTCCTTATGCAACGCTCCCAAAACCAAACACACGTCTCCAATATGCTCTTCCAAAGATTTACTATATACAAGTATATCATCAAAATAAAAAACCATAAATTTTCCAATGAAAGCACACAAAACATGGTTCATTAATCTCATAAAAGTGCTAACTACATTAGTTAAACCAAAAGGCATGACTACCCACTCATATAAACCATATTTTTTTAAAATGCAATTTTCTACTTATCACCCTCTTTTATGTGAATTTGATGATAACCACTTGTCAAATCAATCTTTAAAAATATAGTAGCCCCATGTAACTCATCAAGCATATCATCTAACCTAGGAATAGGATGATGATACTTTACTATTATTTTATTGATAGCACAACAATTAACACTCATTCTCTAAGTTCCATCTTTTTTAGTTACAAGTAGAACAGGAATGACATACAGGCTCATGCTTTCTCTAATGTATGATGTTCTTTTGACTTGATATTCATAAATGATATGACATCTCTAGTGTCTACCACCATTTACGGTCAGTATATCAGTCTTCATAGACTGTCCATGCTTAGACTTGTGTGATCCTAGTTTACCTTGTGTAAGCCCGAAGCATATAGAATGACATGAATCATACACCTCAGTTTGGATAGTCTGTAAGGGTCGACAAATAGTGACATTTTTTATGATGTAACCTATAGGGGTCATCCAATTATCCTTATCAGATCAAATGCATGAATCAAGAATTTAACTAGATTATGAATACTCATGCTGAGAGAATTAAATTATAAACTATAGAATGAAACCTTCATGTCACTTGGTAAACACATCGAATGTTAATGCGATCAACACGAACTTGGATCCCTTCTATTGGTTATATTTCATACGCTCACAGGTGCGTACGAGTTATAGATGCCATTTGTTACCCGACAATTGGACCTCTCATTGACATTATGTGGTTACTTTGAGTACATTTAGGTATTGCACCCTAGGTTACTTATTGATTCTGATCATCATGAATGGAAACAGCCTAGTCTGAAAGCGAAACTATAGTCCCCAATGGCCATGATTCAAAAACCCACCTAAGACAAAATTCTCTACCGCGCAAAGTAATAAGGTTGGAAAGAGAGATTGCATGTGTTTGGTTCACTCATTTTGCAGGTTTTATGCTAACCCTATTTGTTCATTTTGTCTTCTTTTCTTTTCTCATGCATACATATATACACGTAGGACATTTCATCATATGTTAACCCACAATCTTCTTGTAACCAGGTAGCATCACTACATTAGTAGAATTATAATTGTCATGCCATGCATACATGCTAACCCTTCTCTTTTATAGAATTCATCACATTATGCATGCATGCATCATCCCTTTTTTATCTTAACATGTATACTTGTGTAGAAACATAGCTCCTCGACAGTCCTGTAGGCTCAAAGTTGCTAAATGCGCCAGTACTAGTCCTATTATTCCTATGACTTATCTAGCTCAAGAGATAATGGCTCAAAACATAGAAGAATAGTTGAGAGATGCTCTCAAGAAACTAATGAGTGATGGGACTTTGTCTAACTTCATGAAGAAAGAAATTAAAGCCATGATGGAACAGTTGATCCATGACAAAGAAGTACAAGGAGAAGCTTCCGAGTCAGTTGATGGAAAGATTGATAAAGGTAAAAACAAAGTGCCTACTTCGGGATTGTTCATTGAGGATGATGAGTATTATCAAGCAATAAGGAGAGCACCCCCTCTGCCACCTGCCAAACCAGTCAATTTGACTAAGTCTGAGCCCTTGGAGGAGTTTAAGATACTAGATAATAGGATGACTCAACTTGAGTTCTCACTTAAAGAGACGAGTGCTATAAGGAGCCGTGACTACACCGACCTTTCACTACTTAAGGATGAACCTATGCATGAAGATTCCAAACTCCCAAACTTCACTAAGTTCAACAATACGGGGGATTCTCAAGTCCACTTAAGGTAGTATGCTACTTTCATGGCTTCTATAAAGTTGACTGAATCCCTGATCGTGAAGTTTTTCTTTACTTCACTCGAAGAAGGGCCGAGAGCATGGTTCTTCGAGCTAGAAGATGAGATTAAGAATGACTAGATGCTTCTTACAGAGAAGTTCATTAAGTAGTATGAGTACAACACTCAGCTAGATGTCACGAGGCATGACTTGGAAACTATAAGACAGAAAAATAATGAGAGTTTCTCTGACTATATTGCTCAATGGAGAGGAAAAGCTACCCTGATGAGGGATCGACCTTGGAAGGATTAATAGATAAAGATGGTAATCAAACGAGCCTTGCCTCATTTTTTACAAACAGATGTTATTCGTCTACTACCCTACCTTCAAAGCACTTCACCAAGCCGGCATCAGAATTAAGGATAAAGAGATCTCTCAACCCAAAATGTTAGAAATCGGTTATGGTATTAGGAATCAAATCTTAATAAGAGCTAATTTCAAAAAAAAAATTGTTCAACATAACCCTAGATTTCATCTAAAATTCCAAACACTGGGATCCAATTTGCAATTAACATATAACTAATACTCAAACCATCATAAGAACAAGCAATCAATAATAAAAGGAATTATAAGTTTCAAGATAAACTTACAATTCTTCCAAGTTTGATAAAGACCACATGTATTCTACTACAATGGTTTGTCCTCCTTGATTCAACTCTTGAATCATCTCTTCAAGTCTCTTAAGTGTGTGTGAGACCTCTAGCTTGAAACACCAAGCTTCACTAAATCTCCATTCTTGCCTTTATCAATTGGAAGCTTATATCCTCTCTCAAATGACCTCTCAAGCATCTCCCTTCTTGATCCTTCCAAGAACACTAAGGCTTAGTATATATTTATTTCTTTTTCTTTTCCTTGTGCATCCTTCACCCACATTTTTCTTTACTCACCAACCCTTTAATATCTACTTTTTCACTTTTAGATATACTTGGTTAGAATTAAGCAAGAGAAGGTTGACCTTACCCCACATGCCACTTGTCTTTATATATATTGACAATCCTTTAGTAAGTTATATATGTCTAAGAATGGAAAAGTGTAGAGATAATTATACACACACATATTCTTTACACAACTAGTGACTTGCATATGTCAATTAATATCCTTATATATATATATATTATAAAACATATTTCTTAATGGAATGGGCTAATCCATTGGGCCAACACTTGGCCCAAAACCCATTCTATTAAACAACTAGGCTTAGATAAGGTTAATGGGCTTTGTGTATTACTTGGTTTAATCTTTAGTCCAAAAACTCTTTTTGGGCCTAGGCCCATCACACTTAGGCCATTAATCCAAGTAAGTAAGAAACAACATATATCCAATTATTAATTTAATATCTCATATTAATTAAGCACAAATTAATAATAAAACCTTTCTTTGAAATTGGCTTTCATGATATGCTAGAATCATTGCATTAAGCAAAAATCCAATTTCATTAATCTCAATTAATTTATTAAACTCTTTAATCAATTATTTGATTAATATATAGAGATTTGGTAAAACCTTATAGGTGTGGCTTACTAGGTTCATGTCTAATTGGCAATAAGAAGATAATATCAACACTTGATACTATTTGAAACTCTTTCAAGTTTAAATGTGAAAATCCAATATTCACATTTAGTTCTCATAAGTTGTGAGTGACCCCTAGTATTGATATCACAACTACCCAATTAGAAATGTATATATTTATCAAATAGTATGAACCCTTTGGTCATAATTATCGTGCACTAAAATCCCTTCATTAAAAGATCGTGACATAGCTTAGAGTCAAGGTTTAGTCAAACTCTAATAGCTATATCACTTAACCTCATCTTAAGTCCTATTCTTGATAAAACATAACAAATAGTAGAAACACTTTCTAGCACTGAAACTCTTTCAACTTGTGTTATGTTTGTCTTGGCCAAGAACTTATTCATCAAGAACAAATTTAGATAGGATAGGATCTTATCCCGGTTCACTCCAGGTAATGAATCCCATCTTGGTTGAACACTCATCCCTACATTTGACCAACTAGAGCAACCACACGCCATATACCCATGTGTGATTAACACAAGTATATAAGTAGTAACAAACTCTAACCACTCAAATGTGGATGACCATGTCACCTCAGGTTAAAGGACTATATGCACCATTATGACCTAGATTGTGATTGTTGATTGTTGATTATAAGTGAATATCCTTGCAATCACTAATCTAACATCACTGTTCGATCCACCCATCACATGAGTATCTACATGTTTATTTTAATATCTCATATCAAGTAGCATGAGACTCACTACCTCCCACTATTAGTATCACACACTAATCAAGAAAAATAGACAGAGGTGATAGTCTAATTAATATTACCTAAATATTAATTATTCCACTATGAACAATTTATAGCATATGTACTAAATAAATTTGTAGCTCATATTATCAACTCTTGATAATAATTTGTTTAACATAATGCTAAAGGGAAAATACTCAAATAAATAAACTCTTTATTTAAATGAATATCGTATTGCCATAGGGATAATTTACAATGTTGTTATAATTAAAAAAAATGGCACTAGGGCACATCTATAATAATAAAAAACCCTATCGAAAACCAATATAGCCTACTCAAAACACTCGTTCCACTAAAACAAACCTAACCGTTAATGCCCTGAGAAATCGTAAATACTCAAAATTTACCCTACCCTTATCCAAAGTCTTCCAAAGACTCCAACAAAAAGGACTTCTCAAACCTCTTGAACCAAGACCTTTACAAAATTCATTGCCACCTCGTATTAATCCCAACCTCTACTGCCACTTCCATCCAATGCCTAGCCATAATACTGATGATTATTACATGCTAAAAGATGGAATCCAAGACCTCATAGATTCTAGTAAGATCAAAGACCCTGAAAAGCAGCATAATGTCAAAACCAACCCTTTACCTAACTACTGAAACATGACACCGCTAGCATCCTATGCCATCTCTTCGGGGTTGCTTGAGTCTTTTGTTGCGAATTCTATTTAAGACATTCCGGAGAGTGAGGAAGAGAAGTTTGAAAGGGAAGAAAGGGAGCTATAAGAAATACTGGAGGCTGATTTTGTGGGTCTGGTCTATAGTTCAAGTGATGACGAGATGGACCCTTCGTCTTACTAGTACATATCTGTAGATGGCGGGGTTTATTGTGATTCCAAGATTTTAGCAACCGTAATACTATTTGAGCTTAGAGCTCTAAAGAACACACTAACCATATCATAAAGACATGGCAAGGAGATGAGGAGTCACCACTTAGGGTAATAATTGGGACAAATTGAAGGTGGTGGTAACTCGATTCTCTAAAAGAGAGTTAGCACCACAACTAAGAAATTCTGGGAATGGAATACTAACTTCTTTTAGTCTCGTGTTCATTAAAATTAGTTTATGAATTACTATCTTATTATCTAATTACATGCAATTTCATTCAAATCCTAATTTAGCATACATCTAACTCCAAGGCAACTGGTCATGAAAGAGCACATAAAAAATGCATTCCCAAGGCGCAATGTCCCTAAGTCTAAACTATATTGATTTTAATTTTAATTTAGCTAAATCTACAAATTTTATTTAATAAATATAATGAAACTAAAGGTAGGCCTATATGTTAATTAATTAGTGGGCTTATATCTATGAATTTTAATTTTAAATAAATGGGCTCAAGTCAATCAATTTTAAAAGAAAAAGAAAATTAATTAGTGGGACTAATTCTAATTAATTTTTAATTAAATAAAATGAAACCTAAAATCTACCAATTATGGAAAAATGCTTTAATGGGTTGAACTATGTCTAAAGTTAATTTTGTTAACTAAAAGTGGGACTAAGTCTAAATTAACCTAATGGGCCAAAATTAATTTTAAAGTTAAATAAACATAACACCAATTTAATAAGCTATTAATTGAATAAGTTAAAACCTACATGTGGGTTTAGGGCACAAAACGAATAAAAATATAAACAAGCCTAAACAAATAACATATCAAACATGCATAATTGTGATTTCTAACTCTAAATTGATTTACGTGTAACCTAAATTAATCTAAAGCCACCATTGATTTTATTAAGGTTTATCAAGTGAACCTAATTATTTCGATCCTAAAATCTAATTAATTATAGGCCTAGATTCATTTTTATTAATTTAATCTTAAACCTATTAAATTAAACCTATTTAAATTGGGCTTATTAAATTGGAATTTAAAATTAAACCTAAGTACTAATGAAATGGGCTTAAAGGGAACTAAACCTAATACTAATTAATTTACAAGCAAATAAAAATGCAAAACAACTAAAACAAAAGCGGGCTTAAAATAAATTTACTAAACCTAAATTAATTAACTTATTTACAACCTAAAATTCTAAACAAATAAACAAATGGATTCACATAACCTAATTTAGTTAAAGTGGCCCTAAACAACTAAATAACAAATTATTAACAAGTGAAATAATTACCAAGCAACCCTAATTCTATTTACTTAAATCTAATTAAATTTTAATTAAAACCCCGAATTATCTCTATAACCATTAATTTTAATTAATTGCCCAGTTAAAACCCTAACTTTACTAGCCAATTAATTAAAATAAAAAATACATACCACACACTCATAGGACTTCACTATTCCCACTATTGCAGCTATTACAATAATTTACATACAAATTAAAAAAATTAAATTAAATACAACCCAAAAAGCCAAATAAATAAAATAACACAGAATAATAAAAAAATAAAATATAAAATCTATGTTAAAATACAAAATTTAATCCATGGCATTCCATGGATCTTCATGGGTTCTCCATGTGTCAAATCACTCCATAGTTTAGGGTACTACCACCATCATAAAAAAAGAAAAATAAACAAAATAAAAATTAGTTAATGAATGATAAAAAGCAAATAAGCAAAAATCAAATAAAAATGAAATTGAAATCAAAATAAAGGAGGAAGGAGATCAAGATTTGAGAATAGGATGCAGTATTGATTGCCCTCAAAAGGTGATCACCATTTATGGAAGCCTGTGCCATTGTGTTTTTGTTTTGTTTGTGATTTTTAGACTATTTTTTATCTGATTCACAGCCAGGAATGAAAATATAAAAAGAACGCAAAAAAAAAGGAACCAAAAGTGTAGAGGGTGTTGTAGTTCACGACTAAAAATTAGAAGTTTAGAGAAAATAATAAAACCCTCTCCACCTCCTATTGCGAAAGAAAATTAGGTATACATAGACACAGCACCATGTAACCCTAAATTGGTTAGAATAAAAAATTTTTTTTTATTTTTTATCTAAAAAAATTATTTTGTTATTTATCTAAAAAAACGTATTTATCAATAATAATAAAAACAACCAATTCAAAATTAGGATAAATTAATAAATAAAAATTAAAAAAAATTTGTGGGATTAGTAAAAAATATGGATTTTCGATCGAAAATATGGATTTTCAGTCGGAAATCTATATTTTCCAACAGAAACAACAAATATTGGCCAGTCAAAATTTTTATTTCTTTTGGCCAAAAGTTGGCCATTTCGGTACATTTTCAATTTGCAAATTGAATGAACAAGTTGGGCCATTCGGCCCATTCTTTTTTTTTTTTTTGATTTTATGAAGATTTTTTTAAAAAATAATAAATAAATAAATAAAAAGAAATAATTAAGTAAATAAATAAATAAATTAAAATTAATTTACAATTTAGTTCAAAACCAATAAATCATATCTAATAAATCTAATTTCACAGTCAATTTTCATCATTGTGTACTCTATCGCACCTAAACTCAAATTATCCAGATATTGGGTGCTTACAATATTTATGCCTCGTACTTTTACACCTCACATGATGATGCAAAGATAGCTAAGTCAGATAGCAGTAATAAGAGTTAGGGAAGTCATTGACGATAATGGTCCATCTGAACCCAAAGAAGAATGAGAACTGAGGGAAAAGAAAGTGGTTTGGGATCTATTGGGATAGCCATGTGGAAAGTTCAATTTCAAAGTGAAATACACTGGTCCTCTGTCAGCGGTTATAAAAAATAAGGATATAGTACCCTCCAGATGGGGAGAAAATTTTGTCAAAGAAGACAAAATTATCACTGTCCAGTTGTCAGCCACACCAAACATAATGGGAATCAACATATGGTACGACATCGATGAGGAACCATCAGTTAATCACATGACCGGAAGTGGGAGACTATATCTACTTGCTGAGAAAGACATAGTAATAGGGAAAGAAGTTGCAAATGAAGTTGTTACAAAGGAGAGTGAACCCATAACTCAAATGGAAGAAGATTCAATCTTGAAGCAACTTAAAAAAATTCAAGCTCAAGTCATTACTTAGGATCTCTTTATGACATCAGAGAAACACTAGAATGCTTTGGCATGCACATTGGATGACACCAAGATCTCTTTGAACACTACTCCTAAGGATATGATTGCTTCACTACTTCCAAAACTAAGTAATATTATTTCTTTCTCTAACAATGATCTTCCACTAGAAGGGAAAGCTTATAACAAGCTTCTGTTCATCCAATTGGTCATGAGAGCTCAGAAGACATTATGCGTTATGGTTGATGATGGATCGACCATCAATGTCTGTCCACTCAGGCTGCTCGACAAGTTTGGGATACTGGTTGAAGAGCTTGAAGCATCCAACTTGATAATCAGGGCTTATGATGACTCCAAGAAGCAAGTAGTATGAACCTTCAAGGCGACTATCATTGTGGGAAAGATTGAGTTCGTTGTGGAATTTACAGTGTTGGATATCCCACTTACATTTGCTATGCTATTAGGGAGGCCTTGGTTTCATCCATTTGGAGGATTACCATCGACTTTGCATTAAAAAATCAAGTTCCCACTTGATGCAAAGGTAGGCACCGTTGAAGCTGAGACTAATGTTCTGGTTGCATGCATGAATATAACCCCTCTGACCTTTCAAGTATTAGTGATTAATTTAATAAAGACTAAGTCAGTCTAAAAGTGACAGCCATGATGAAAAAGATGAGTTATAAACTGAGAACTGGGCTTGAAAAGAAGAAGAATAGGATCTCAAAATTGCTAGACTTCAAGGGACAGACTAGTAAGTAAGGACTAGGGTATGATCCAACCATAGATAAGGGAAAGAAGACCACCTTCATTTCCTAAGGCCTTTCCAAGTACCAAGGTCAGCTTAAGTAATGGGAATGCAATAGGATCAAGAAATCAGGTTGCGAGATCATTGTTGATATGGTCAATAATATAGGGAAAGGACATAATCAAACTTTAGAAAAAGGGATCATTTCTATTGCTAAGATTGAATAAGTTCTACAGAGTATGAGGTTGGAAACTGAGGCTCTTAGTTATGCCGACATCGTAGCTCTCATTGAGTCCAACATAGAGGATATTTTATTTGATGGTGCACCAACTTTTGATGATATTTGTATTGCTAATCTCTTTGAATCTTTTGATATACCAAACTCTAAGTATGATGCAATGAAATCTAATTTTATTTTCTTGTATGATTTATCTTATGATAATGATGAGCATTTCATTGAACCTTGCATGAGCATATTTGAAATCCATTCCATTAATATTGAACCATTTAACAACGGCACGAATAAAAATCCTCACTGTAGATACCCAAATTTTGACGGTTTCCCTAAAAATCTGATGATGAAGGATTCCTATCACTTAGACATGGAGGAAAACTCCTTTAGAAGTTTTCTTGAGCATGCTTAGATTGAGAAGAAACCCGAAAGATACCAAAAGCAACTAAAAATGAAAAATATACCAAAACATACCAAAAAGATACCGAAATCTAAAAAAGAGCCAATTTAGGCCTGAAAAGCACCAAAAAGTGGGAAAAAAGCCCATGGAGACGGGTTCACCCACGAGCTTGGTAGTGTGGGTCATTCAACCCAGTATGTGGGTTAAAATGACCCAATTGCCCTTACATGGGTCAAGTGACCCAAGAGCGTGGGTCATTGACCCAATTGCCCTTACATGGGTTATGACCCAAGAGCGTGGGTCATTGACCCAAACTCATGGGTCAAGCTGGCTCAGATATAAAAAAATATTTTTCCCCTTTTGGAAGAGGAGAGTGGCACAAACATTGAGGCAGATGTCTAGTGAGAGAAAAACCTACTATTTTAGAATACTTTCTCTCTTTTTTCCTCTCTCCTAAAGCATTTGGAGACCCACATACCTTAAACACAAATCAAAACTCGCTTTCCTTTCAATTTTTGCCTTAGGATTTAGACCATTAAATCCAAACCCAACTGCATCTTTGTGAAGGCACACATCAAGGGTAATTACCCGATCCCTCTGATGATCTTTAAATCATTTTCTAATTAAAAGCATCATTTTTATCATCTTCTTCGTCTCATTTCTATCATTTTTTGCATTTTTTTTAATTTATTGTGAATATTTATTATATTGGTAAAGTTGTGATTTTTATAGTGATTTGAAGTTTATGAATAATATATGTAGAAGGAGAAGGAAGTTTGGGTTGGATCCGAGAGTGTTTGCATTCATTTTGCATTTTTCCACCATTATTCATCTTTTTCTCCATTTATGTAAAAATGGGTATTTTAGTGTAAAGTTATCATTTTTATTATTATTTTTTCACCATTCTACTTTGTTATAATTTCTGCACTATTTTTATTTATTTATATTACTTTTCTATATTTTTCTCATTTTATTGTATTTTTATCAATTTTTGTAGTATTTATGCTTTTAAGGGCAAATATGGCCTTTTTATCATAAAGTCACCAATTTTATTGTGGGAATGCCATCTTTATCATTTAAATATTTTTGATTCTATATTTTTATTTTATTTACATGATTATTTCTATAGTTTTATGTTTTTTGGTATTTTTGCAAATTTTTATTGCATTTATGCATTTATAGTAAATTTGGCCCTTTTATCATAAAGTGCACATTTTTATGGTAAAAGTGCAAAATTTATTATTTTTATTATTTTATTTCTGCCATATTTTTTATTTATGTATATATTTCTGTATTTTTATTATTTTTAGTGCTTTATGCACTTTTTATTGCATTTGTGCTTTTATGGTAAATTTGGTATTTTTATCATAAA
>CATIWM010269881.1:0-29973 GCA_949671775.1 Mallotus repandus
AACAAAACCAATTTAAGCCCTTTTATTTTTGTCATTAACCAATTTAAGCCCTTAACTTTCTAATTCTTATTATGGACTTAATATCACACATATTACATCTATTTTTCATGACTATATGATATGCATGTTATGCAAATAAATGAAAATGTATTATGTGGGCGTTACACTCTGGCTGGTACATTAATGGCAAAGCTCACGACCATGAAGTTTGATGGGTCAAAGGGCATTATTGAGATGACTAATATTACAGCAAGAATGAAGTCCTTGGGATTGACAGTGGAAGATTCATTTTTAGTGCAATTTATGTTGAACTCACTTCCTCCTGAATATGAGTCTTTTCAAATTAACTATAACACTATAAAGGATAAGTGAGATGTTAATGAATTGGCCGGTAGATTTGTTCAGGAGGAAATAAGATTAAAGAATCAAAGGAATTACATTGTCAATCTTGTGGGTCAAAGAGTTACAAAGAGAATGAAAGTGAAAGCCAACAAGTTTAAGAAAATCAAAAGGCCCGCTAATGCTTCTTAGGCAGAAGAGAACAAATGAAAGATTGATAGATGTCACTTTTGTAAGAAAGAAGGACACTATCAGAAAGATTGCTTAAAATGCTAGGCTTGGTTCGAAAAGAAAGGTATCTTTCATTATGCTTCCCCAATTTTCAAATCAAACTTAACTAAAGTTCCTAGTAATACTTGGTGGCTTGATTCTAGTGCTACTACTCATGTGGCTAATATGATGAAGGGATTCATTACCGAACCACAAATCCAATGAGTGATTTTCTTTTTTTTTGGGAAATTGTATGAAGGCACCAATTGAAGGCATAGGAACTTACCATTTAATCTTGGTTAGTGGTTATCAATTAGACTTATCCGAGACGATTTATGTACCTTCAATCAATAAAAACCTTATTTCAGTTTCTAGACTTGATGTTTGTGGTTTTAATGGCAAATTTGGATCTAATAGCTTTAGTTTGTTTAAGAATTCTGGATTTATTGGTTCTAGTTTTCTTGTTAATGGTTTATACAATCTAAAACTTGATAATATTTTTGTTGAATCCTTGCTTACTATGAATAACAATATTGGGCTTAAACGTAGCATAATGAATGAAAATTCTGCTTACTTGTGGCATAAACGTTTGGGTCATATATCCAAAGAAAGGTTACATAGATTAGTAAATAATGAAATTCTTCCAAATCTAGATTTTATTGATCTCGAGATTTGTGTGGATTGCATTAAAGGTAAGCAAACTAAACATTCTAAGAAAGGAGTTATAAGAAGCACTCCGCTTCTTGAAATTATACACACCGATATTTGTGGACCTTTTGACACTCCAGCTATTAATGGAGAAAAATATTTTATCACATTTATTAATGATTTTTTGCGTTATGGTTACATCTATTCGCTTCATGAAAAATCTTAATCAGTCAATGCTCTTGAGGCATACATAAAGGAGGTTGAGAGGCAATTAGATAAGAAGGTTAAAATTGTAAGATCTGATAGAGGTGGTGAATATTATGAAAAATATGATGAGTCTGGACAGTGTCCTGGTCTATTTGCCAAACTCCTCAAAAGTCTTGGCATATGTGCACAGTATACTATGCTAGGTACATCTCAACAAAATGGTGTAGTAGAAAGGCATAATCGGACTTTGATGGATATGGTTACGAGTATGACGAGTAGCTCCTCTTTACCCAAATCATTGTAGATGTATGCACTTAAAACCACAGTATATTTATTAAATAAGGTTCCTAGTAAGGCAGTTCAAAAGACTCATTTTGAGTTATGGACAGGAAGGAAATATAGTTTATGACACTTGTATGTTTAAGGTTGCCCAGCGGAAGCAAAAATTTATAATCTACATAAAAGAAAGTTAGATTCTCAAACTGTTAGTGGTTACTTTATTGGTTACCTAGAGAAATCTAAAGGGTACATATTTTATTGTCTAAAACATAGTCTTGGAATTATTGAAACAAAAAATGCAAAATTTATTGAGAATGGTGATGTTAGTGGGAGTGATGAACAAAAAAATATGAAGATAAAGGAAATTAGTGTAAATGTTCCTTTACACATGAATGTTCATTCATCCATTACTTTGCTAAATGTTGTTCCCAGTGTTGAAGGACATAATAATAACACTGAACAATAAATGGATGAAGAACCATCCCATTAAGTAACTAACTCACATATGACTAATGCAAATGAACCATAAGAAATAGTAGTAAGAAGATCTCAAAGAGAAAGGAGATCAGCTATTCCGAATGATTATGTAGTATATTTGTAAGAGCAAATTTTGATATTGGAATTAGTGAAGATCCGGTTTCATATTCACAAACCATAAGTAGTGCTGAATCTGATAAATGGGTTGATGCCATGAAAGAGGAGTTGAAATCCATGAAGAAAAATAATGTCTGGGATCTTATTGAATTGCCAGAAAATTGTAAAAGAGTCAAGTGTGGGTCTTTAAGACAAAGTGCGACTCAAAAGGCAATATTGAAAGATATAAAGCTAGACTTCTTGCTAAGGGTTATACTAAAAAAGGTGGGATTGATTATAAAAAAGACATTTTCTTTAGTCTCAAAGAAAGGTTCATTAAGAATAATTATGGTACTAGTTGCTCATTATGACTTAGAGTTACATAAAATGGATGTGAAAACAGTCTTTCTGAATGGAGATTTAGAGGAGGAGGTTTACATGGATCAACCCGAAGGTTTTTCCAATTGTTATTTATTTCAGAAATTAGTTAAGATTCGTAAATGAAGGAAAATGTCTTATCAAATACAACTTTGGATTACTAAAAACATTTTCAAATGGTATGTGTTGTGTTGTATTTTCATACTTCATATGTTGATTTTATTTCAAAAAACAACAATTAATTACTAATTCATTTTTATGTTAAATATTGTTGTTGTTGTTCGCATGTTATTACTATTGTCTATGTTAAATATTGTTGTTGTTGTGCAAATGTCTAATAACCATTTTTGTTGTTTTATTTTTTTTAAAAGAATGAGCAGGTTGTGAATGAAAGTGAGAGGCTGAGGTTGAAGAAGCTGGAGGAGTTGAGCAAGAATATAGATTATATATATATATATATATATATACACATATATATAGCTTGGTGTTGAGGACTATGGATTGAATTGAATTGTTATTGAAAATTGTTCATGTGTTACTTAATTTTTTTTATATTGCTTTATTTTTTAGAGCCTTCATATCAACAATTTGTTCATTATTGAAAATTTATAATGTAAATTTATTTATTACATAAATTCCTGAAAACCTGTTTTGAACCGTACCATTTGGAACCGTTCCGATAGAACCGAATCCCTATGCTGAACCGTTTCAAAAAATGGGATGATATTGGTACTGAAATTTTTAAATTAGGTACTGGTCTTGAATATTTTATTTTTGACATTTTCGAAATATGGTACGGCACCGGAAATTTTTAATTTTTGAATTTACCTGTACCGTGCTCACCCCTATCGTCTTGTTGCCCATGTGCATTTTCTTCCACTTGCTTGGCTACTTAGTTCACTTCATTCCGCTTTGAACTATTGTTAAAGTGTATTATAACGAGGAGTTGAAATATACAACATGACTATATATGCTATATTATGATAGTTCGGATTTGGTTCCTTTATTATTGAGTTGAGTTTATTATGTTACTCATTGCTCATGAACTATCTAAAAAATTTTAAAAACATAAATTATAAATTTAAAATATTCATTAAGAAAATAAAAGTAAATTATGTACTAAGGCCATCTCTAACCCTCAACACTAAAATGGTGTTAAATTTATACAAAAATACAGTTTTTACAGTTATTTTTCTCCAACCCATTACACTATTTTTAATACTAAAAAGAATATTTTCTGTGTATTCTTTTTTATATCCCATATTATAATATTTAAACATTTACCACATTACATCTATATTTATTTTCTTTCAACAAATGCATCCACTAATAATATATTTTGATATTGATCAAATAATTTTAAATTAATAAATTAATATTTTTAATTATACAACGCCATATATAATACTTAATCAAAAATAAAAATTACAATTAAAAATTATAACGCCAATATTTTCATGATATTGGTGGATCTGGAAGTGGTTTATCAGATTATTAAATTATTATAAGCTATGTGTGTTATGTTTAATGTTTAATTTTAGTTATCTAATGTTTGTTTAATGTTTAGTTCTAGAGTTAGTTTAATTTTAATGTTTAATGTAATGTAGTTTTAATGTTTAAATAAAAATGTTATTTGCAATGAATTTTTTTAATATAAAATTATTTAAATTTAATGTATAATTTTTTAGAATAGATTATATTTATTTGTTATATATATATATATAATGAAAAATATTTTAAATAAAATAAATATTTTGGACTAAATTGTTAAAAAATTATATCTATACAATAAAAACTTGAACTAAATTAAATATCTTGAAAGTTAATAATATAATTTAAAATTTTAAAAAAAATCTAAAATGTGTTCAAGTGAAGACATTTGCCATGTTCATCAACACAAAACTAAGTTTGGAAATAGGTATGGGTTAGAGCCAATAAACTCAATTTTTTTTTTCTATTTTAGTACTGGGTTGGAGTTGCCCTAAATGCATTAGAATATATTTAATAAAAATTACAATTTTATTCTAATAATATATTTTAAATATTTTTTATATTTATTATAAGTAAAAATTTATGTATTATATATTTAATATCAAAATTTTGATACATTAAAAATTAAGTTCTTAAACTTTTATTTGTATTTGTTCACAGATTTTATAAGTAAAATTTTGTAAAAACTGAGTTTCACTCATTTATTAAACAATTTTCAATAAACTAAATCAAAAGAATTTTGATTAAGTAAAAATTTGAATTGCTCTCAAGGAGAGCCCTGTTTTAACGCTGGTAGTGATTAAGTTAAAGTGATTGTGATTCTTATTAGAGGTGTAAGTGGTCAAACCAACTTATGAACTACTTCAAAAAATGCGAAATAAACTCGATTATTATTGAATTAAGTTCAAGTTCGAGCTACTCGAATAAGCTATCAAGTCGAGTTTAACTTTCTTAATATTTGACTCAACAGGCTCATGAGATTAATTGAGCTTAATTGACCTTGCGTATATTTGCTATTTTACCTTTTATTATAATATAATTATAAAAGTATTTCATTGAACTAAATTGAGTTCAAACTCGAATTGAGTTTAAATATTTAAAAATATATTTTTAAATTTTAAAAATTAATCGAGTTGAGTATAAAAATTATTTAATGGAGTCAAACTCACATTTTACAAATGAAATTTGATCGAGTTCGAATTAAATTTCGTACTTTAAATTTAAAATTGAGTCAAATTTGAGCTTAACATTATATCGACTCAATTCGGCTCGGTTAAACTAAATTTTTACGTTGCATGATCCAATTTTATTTTAGTTAATGTTCAAGTGAATGTGTTGGGTTTTTTACTCCCAACATGTACTCAAACGTTTTTGCGAGTGTTAATGTCCAAAACTAAGAATAAGAGCTGGATACCATGATGCAGGAGCTGGGCTTTAGCCCATTACGAAAGAACACCCAAAAAACACCGAAAAGAACACACAATTGATTCCACGACACCATGGAACGGCAAGGCATCATCGTCATGGAGAAATGGAGCCGAGCAGCAGCAACAGCATCGCACTGGTAGCAGCAACCGGTGATTAGCTCTCCTGCAATAACACCTAATTCTCCTCACAAAAATTTTCAAATAAAATCGTCTCTCCATTATCTTGGTCATTTATCTCGCACAGGTATCTGTTCTCTCTGTCATTTCTCTCATTTTTTACTGCTCCCAAACAAAAACCCTAAATTTCTAATTGGCGTTTTCTTTTCTTTTTTCTTTTTGAATAATTACAGAATTCTAATCTATTATTGCTGATTGTATTTTACTGTTTACGCATTACTTTGTTAAATTTTCGAGCTTAATTTCTCATAGTTATGACTTTAATCTCTTGTTACGATCATCATCGTTATTAGTGTGGAAGATGGGTTGGTTCGGTTGATTATTAGTGTAATGGAAAAATTGCATTATTGGTTGTGAAGTTTGTAGAGCTGAATTTGCCTAATTGTTAGGAGATTTTGGAATTGTGAAAGGAAGCTAAATTTTAATCTTTTGTGATGTTCCCTCTAATTGAAAGGAGGTGTGTAATGATCCTAGTAGCTGTATTAGGCTAGTTAACTGCATTGTTTCTTAAATAATTCTGTCTATCGAACACTAGCTGTGAAAATATGGAATCAGGGAACTTCTCCCACGTCCTGTTGTGAGATTCTCGTAAAATTTTTCCCTTGTGATGATTTTCTATGGCGATTCACTATAGTTCCATCATAACCAGCCTATTCATTTTTGGTTTTGTCTTTTCTCCCTTCAAAAGAGTGACAGAGTGCCAAATCATACTAATCTTTGCATTTGTGGTGTAGAACTTTTTTCTTATTTTCTTGTGGATGTTAGTTATATTTATCAACTTGCATTTTGTGATTAAAATTGATGATGAAAGGTCTGGCTCCCTCTTTAAGCTATTTTCTTACTTTCTTGAGGCCTGGATTAGTTGTGTACTCAAATGCATTTGGTTTTCAGATGATAACAGGATCTTTTGTTTTGCAGGACCAATCTGTTGCCACTTTCTAATTAGTTCTGTGGCAATATGGATGGGAATAAGCGGAACTTTTTTAAGAAATATCAAAATAATCAATTCAAGAGAAAAGGGGTCAGCAGAAAAGGGAAATGGAACAATTCTAGCCGTGAGGAATCTTCAGGGGATTCACTTCCTGTTGATACTGTCTATCGCATACTCTGTCCTTCGAGAAAAATCGGTGGTGTTATTGGAAAAGGTGGTGGCATAATAAAAGGCCTAAGGGAAGAGACCCAAGCAAAGATTACTGTTGCTGACTCCGTTCCTGGTTCAGACGAAAGAGTTATTATAATTTATAGTTCTCCTGAAAAGTTTTACAGGAACCAGAATGATGACGAAGATTCGACTATGGAAAATGAACAAGAAACTATGGAGCCTTATTGTGCTGCTCAGGATGCTCTGTTGAAAGTACATGATAGGATTGTTGAGGAAGATCATTTGGGTGGAATGACATCTGATGGTGATAGTGCAAACACTGTTGTTACGGCACGACTTCTAGTTCCAAATAACATGGTAGGATGTGTTCTAGGAAAACGTGGAGATGTCATTCAAAGATTACGAAGCGAAACAGGTGCAAGCATTCGTGTTCTTCCTGCAGATCAACTTCCCTCTTGTGCTATGAATACAGATGAATTGGTTCAGGTAATATATCCAGTGTCTTTGATTATTTTTCATTTGGAAGTAGTCCCATAGCATGTGTTTGCATCTGATTGGATCTTTTATTCCCCTTTTCCACTTCTTTCATACTGAAACTATAACCTTATTATGGTTATTAGTTACAAGTAGAACTTCTGCCTACCATTATTTTTATATTGAAGTGGATGAGTTGGTATTATTTTAAAAAATTTTAAATTGATATGATACATTTATTCTGTCTTTGTCTGCCCCCTTGCTAGTTTTGCACACCATGTCCAATATGAATGTTGTAAATTTTATATTGCTGTATCATCTGCCTGAGAGTATAATGGGGTATGTTTTACTAGTTCATTCACTTTGAAATGTGCTGTCTAATCTAGGATCTTTGCTCTTACTTGTATATGTACCCATTGACCATGGGCAGCGTTAATGAGTTATTAAGTGAGAGGATTGAGGACTGGCTTTATGTTACTGTTCAAGATTGAGAAGCTCTGCAGTGCCGCAGATGTCCCCTGATTAAGAATGTGACTCTTATTGAAGAATTGTGGTCTTGTTTGCTTGGGTTCTGTCTCTTACTCTGCACTTCATTCTGTCGTTTTGCTATCTTTCCTTGATCAATATAATTGCTTAGGTAGTGCCTACAGCTACTTCGCTGTTATAAACTGCATTTCGGATTTCTGGCTGTGCCTTTTGGAGACAAATTGCCCATTATTTAGTCATCATAGTGAAAATGACTTCTGCTTATTCAAGTTTCGGCTTGGGCTTGCCAAGTGCAGCCACTCCAAAATGAACTTTTTGCACCAGTTGGATCAAATTTGAAGCCTAATCCTGTAGGAAGAATGGAAAAGAAAGCAACGAAGACTTAATCATGGGCATAGCTTTTCTTTCTATATTGTTAATGTTCTTTCACTGGACTATAAGCAATTTAACCATAAAATTTTTCTGCACAGAAGAACAGGCCTAGTACTGAGATGCTGAGAAATCTTCAGAATGCTAGCCTCACAAACTGTTAGGATTCATGGAATTTATTTGTTTATATACTTTTGCCTTTAATGAAAATAAGATAGTGTCCTTAGATCATGTATATGATTGTTGCAAATGGAAGATGGTTAAGTGAAACCGTATGTGTGTTTTGAAGTGATTAATTTAATTTGATATGACCATGTCGCCAAATGGATTATGGTGTTGTTGACTTCATGATTAAGTGGACATGTGAATGTTGTCTGGCTTTCTCAAGGCCTTTGGCATTGAAATCTTTATACTTAAGACTGATTTCAAAGCAATACTGGATTTCTTACTTGAACTCCACCTTGTGAATCAGCATGGTGGAATACATGTCCTCTTGTTAAGACAGGTCTTCCACAGCTGGTTGCTTGCTTTTTGTGAGCAGTTCAAGTTGGTGCTGGCCTGGCCATTAACTGCCAAAGATGTGATTCTAAGCTGAGCCGACATGATCTGTTTGTCTTCCATGCTATGTCAAGGAAGTTTCTAGATTCAAGTTTGAGAGATGTATGCTCAAATGCAAATGCTCGTGCAAGATCCAAGTATACCTTGATTAAGATGATAAATGCAAAACATGGGGCCAGCTGTGCAGAAAAGAGGTGGGTAGAGTGAACTTTGTTCGCTACATTGCTGTCGTAGAGTGCAGGAAGGTTGACGTAGTAGTTAGGAGATAGCCAACTAGGAGTAGTTGAAGGATTGATAGAGTTGTGACATTATCTTCTTGCCTTTTGTTGGAGACAGATTGCCTTTTTCCTGATAGTTTTTGACAGTGGCGGAGCTTAACTCCAATTTTTCAGGGGCCAAATTAAAAGCATATGAACAATAAGAAGTCTAAAATAAAATCTTCTTCAACATGTCATATTCACATTGGATATGTATTTACATGTCATATTAACATTGGATAGTAAATTACCTACATGTCATATTAACATTGGAACCTATCTATATTTACTTACAATATTTTATTATAGGGGGCCAAATATTTAGAATATATGAAAATATTTTTTTCATAATTTTAATTATATAATATATATAAAGAAATTTTAAATTTTTGGGAGGGCCTTCATAGCTCCGCCCCTGGTTTTTGAGATGAGTTACCTGTGTTCTTATGCGTTTTTATCTCTCTCTGCGCCAAAAATCAGTTAGTTTGGACTGTCAATTACGGTTGCCTAATTGTGTAATATTCTAATCACTGGAAGTTGCAATAAAGCATCCTGGCCTTTGCCTGAGTCTTAAGTTGCACATTGATTCTTATCAGGTTGGTGTCTTGGTGCATGAAGGGTTTGGCCAAAACATATTCCTAGGACTTATTGAACTTATTCAACCTCTGTTTTACCGTGGAGATTTATGTCTCCATTGATTGACTCTTGTGTTGCCTTATTTTTAGTTGAGGTATGATTTTGGTGATTGCCTGTTCTTGCATTTTTTGAACATTTTTATGCGCATACATCCTTTTCTGTTCGTGGGGTGCTGAAATATGCATTATGAATATAGACTTGATTGTTGCATTGATAAATATTGATGCTATAATGTTGTCCTACAAGGCCATTATTATGCTTTTCTGTGATAATTTCTAACTTTATGTTACTTGTGGATCCCTTCTCTTTCGTTGTTTCTCAAAAAGTTGTTCTACAAGGAAAATGCAACTGAAAATGTAATTTTACAAAGTATGTTTCAGATATCTGCAAAACCTGATGTGGCAAAAAGGGCTCTTTATCAAGTGTCCACTCTGTTGCATCAAAATCCCCGAAAAGACAAACCCCCAAGTGTGCCTATACCTTACAGCAGTCAAAGTTTTCATCCTCCTGGCGGTTCCATGACAAACATGCCACCACCAGGAAATCCAATGTGGCCTCAACGAAATACTTCTTCCCATAATATGGCTCCTATGGCACTGGCAGGTAGATATGGCCGTCAACCCTCAGGATTCGGGCCTGGCAGCTATAATGATGTTCCACCAGGACGGGGTGCAGAACCTTCATCTGAGTTTTCTATGAAAATTTTGTGCTCTGCTGGGAAAATTGGTGGGGTAATTGGCAAGGGTGGCTCTAATGTAAAAGTGGTGCAGCAGGAGACTGGAGCTACTATTCATGTTGAGGATGCTTCAGCAGACTCAGATGAACGGGTGATTCGTGTCTCTGCTTCTGAGGTCTGTCTGGCTTTTAACAACTGCAATCCCTTTGAGGTTTAATTATATGATGGCGCCTAAGGTTGTTGCACTACTGATATACTAATGTGAATTATGGTACTGATATTGTTTCAGGCTCTCTGGAATCCAAGATCCCAAACAATTGATGCAATCCTTCAGCTTCAGAATAAAACAAGTGAATTTTCTGATAAGGGTATAATAACTACCAGACTTCTTGTTCCATCAAGTAAGGTTGGCTGTATACTTGGACAAGGAGGTCAAGTTATCAATGAAATGAGGAGGAGAACCCAGGCAGACATTCGTGTTTACTCCAAGGATGAGAAACCTAAGTGTGCATCTGAAGATGAAGAGCTTGTTCAGGTGAGATGGTCAAATGGTGCATTCTATAATTTGTATCTTAATTTATATAATTGGATACATTTTCATTATTTTGATTTTGGTCATGGGCATTATTTTCAGTGTTGATCTAATCCTTACTATTGGTTATTTTAGATATCCGGCAATTTTGGTGTTGCCAAAGATGCTTTGGCAGAGATTGCATCAAGATTAAGAGTGAGGACTTTACGAGATGCAAATTCTGTAGCAGAACCTGGGCCTGTTGGACCCGTCCAGGGATTTGGGCCTGGACGAAGCTTGCCAGGCAGAGGGCTTGCACCATCTGGTATGATGGGAGCTGGTACTTTTGGTGGACACGAAACTCTAAGGGTAATTTTCCCCCTCCCTTTTATTTAAATGGTTTCAGTACTTCATTAAATATGCAATTACCTGCTAAGTGTCTCTAAACAAACTTCAACTAGTCTAGAGGAGTATAATTCTATTGAAAATAAATGGAAAATGTATGTTTGGAGGTTCAAACCGAGGATCTCAAGGACCAAAATGGACGAGTCTTAATTTTAGGTTCTTTTAGAAGAGCAACTGAACCAAACTGAATTTGTCGCTTTTCACTCCAGTTTAGTTGCTGCTCACCCCTTATGAAATATAATCACAAAGCACTAGACAACTGCTGCATGATAGTATGATATGACTTTTAGCACTTTTGGCTGAGGAAAGATGCCTGGAGGGTGATGGTGTTTTGCATGTTTACATGACTGTTGATTAGTTTTGTTGGAGACATGATGAGATTTTTAAGACCTAAGTTTTTATTCTTGTTTTGGCCTTTGAAGGGGCTTTTACTTCATAAGCATTTTATATATATACAGAGATGACAATTTCCCCCTCATCGACAGAGAACCCATGAGACCCATGCCTTGCCAAAGACAGCTAGTCTGAGATCATTTTAGGCCACCGCTTTCTAATTTTTCCTTGCGACAAATTATATTCAAGTAGCTTTGTTTTTAGTTGCAAAAATTTACTAGAGCTTGCTTGTTTTTTAACATATGCGATATCTTGCTTAGTGCTGTTCTTTGTTAACTGATGATTTGCAAATTTTAGTATATGCACATGAAATTTGATGAACATGTACAGGCATATGAGATTGGATCATTCTTGAAATTATACAACAAATAAAATGGGGATACTAATTCCTGCCCTGCAGTTAATTTTCTGCTGTGATTCTTAATTTGGCAGAGATGTGTAGGACAGAATTTGCCATGCTCCAGTGCCATTCTTATATTGAGCTCACATGCAATGTGATTTAGAGAATTGTGTCATTATTTAAGTGGTCAATGAAAATAAGAGAGAGTTGGGAAAATATTTAATTTCAAATTACAACTCTGTTTTCTTAATGGTTATGGCTGTTTATGTCTGAAATTTTATGGTCTGATGGTGTATGCTCCAACAAACATCTTTAAGAAGTTTAACTTTTTAAAAGTTTGACAAAATAAGCAAAGTTGATCAATTGAAGTGAAACTTTATGTGCATACACTAGACATATATACCTGGGAATGGGAAGGAGTGGAGCTTCAAACACCTCCTGCGTAGCTCTCAACACGCTTTCAAATTTAGTTCATAAATCTGCCCTACCAAAATAAAAAGAATAGACATGAAACTTGGAATTAGAAGAGTAAATGATGGGTTTGGGAAAAGATTAAATTTATTTTTGGCTGATGAATTTTATTAAATTTTAGTCTTTGGAATTACCTTGAGGCCTTTTCAGTCTCTCAATAGCGATAAAATCAGTTCTTACACTCTTCTTCTTGTAGCTCACATTTTCATTATGATAGATGTTGATCTTACCATGAAGAGGAAGAATTTTCTATATTTGGAGTATTAAATATATTTTTGAAATTGTTGAAATTCTCATCCATGATGAGGAAATAGAAAACAAAATAAATTTTGTTGTGTGAAATGATAGAAGAGATTGAATATTAAAATAGTGTGATAAAGGATAAAAATGTTTATCACATATTTATAGCTAAAATTTAAAAAAAATTAAAAATCAATGACGAATAATATATATTAACATTAAGATCTGTGTAACTTTTATATATAATACAGACTTGACTGTACAGACTAGACTTGATCTGTACAGACCAAGCCTTGATCTGTACAGACCAAGCCTTGATCTGTACAGACCAAGCCTCTTGATCTGTACAGTTCAGGTTGAACCAATTTTATGTGCAGCTGCTGCTTTGTGCGCAGCAGCAGGTGCAAATATGTTTAACAACACCAGCATACACTATATAGATTTCTTGTACCTGAATTGGACCACAGAGATCTGTCTGTATCAATTCAAATTTCTCTTTTGCTATCAAGTTGAGTAGACGACCAAAATTAGATTCCAGAAAACTCAACTAAATACATAAAGAACAAACACACATAAAGAAAATAAAAGAAATAAAAGAAATAAACAAAAACATTACAGAGCCATTCAACCTCATCCTGCACACAAGATTTACCAATTCAGTATTGCATTATTGCGTGTGCAATAGAAAAAACTCCCTCAAGGTAAAATTACAGTAGCCAAAACATTCAAAATTCTTTCAACTTCTTGGATTGTAAGATTTTGGTAAGGATTTTGAATTTTTCCATTTTTATTATAATGTTTGATTTACTATAGTGATCTTGGTTTGGATCTAATTAGTGCATTTATCCTGAAGAGTTATTGGACTCGACTAATTTTCATTTAATGAATGAAAAGAACTGAAATAGTCGAACATCCTAATTGTTTTTTATTCCTCAACAAATTGTAATAGAGGAAAATGTCTTTGCAGCCAGTTCTATTTTATTTGAACTGAGGTGCTTGAATTAAGTCTATACTCAACACAGGGTCAGAAGTCATTATAAATAATGGGCTGATAGTGTCATGCTCGTGCTTTTGTAATTATGTTATCAAATTTCAGGAAATGAATCACTGTGGGGTGGGATTGAATTTGCTGCAAAACATGTTGAATCAAATATTTAACATTTGGCATTCTTGTGATAGCCTTATTTTGAACATCATACAAATTAATGGTTTGCAGTGTTTGGATGTGCGAGTAACATTACTTTGGCAAATTGTTGTCAAGTATCTTCCTGCTTTTAAAAGAATACTGTCAAGATATATCTTGACCATGAGTCTTATAATAGTATGGGTTGATAATGTCTGCTGTGCTCACGTTATTATAATTATACTATCAGCTTTGGGGGACAGATCACTCTGAGGTGGGATTGAATTTGCTGTGAAACGTGTTTAATCAAATATTTAACATTGGTATTCTTGTGAAGGTCTTGTTTTAGACATTATACAAGTTAACAGTTTGTGTATTTGGATGCATGGGCAACATGACAAATTATAATTAAGCTATATTCTTTTTTCTTTTAAAAGACTACTGGTTAGATATATCTTGACTATGGGCTACTTCCTATGCTTTCTTGCAGGGTAGTGAGCATGAGTATGAACATCCTAGTTATCCGGTTCCTCTGGCTGCTGTTGGGTAATGCTACCATCTTACACTATGCATGGCAATGAGAAAGAAAAGGGAAAGAAAGGATTTTCGGTGGGAAGGGAAAAGAAATTGTAGGTCTTTTCATGTTTGGCAATTTACAAAATAATTAATAAAGGAAAAGAAGAGAAATGTGTTAAAAAGGAATTAAAATGTTCAATTTTAATATATTTTAGGAGGTGAATTATGTTACACCCTGAATTGGGGTTTCCTCATTTTCCTCTTATACAAGGGTAATGGAGGGGAGTCATTTAGCCAAATTGATACAATTTAATTCCCCTTATATTTTCTTCCCTTCCCTTTGATTTCGTCCCCATCCATGCATAATGTTAATGTTAATAATTTTATGGGTGTGTGTTTGGATACTGTGTCTAAGTTCTTTATTATTGTTTTTAGTTCCAGGTATCGAAATGTGAACAGTGTTTTGGAGGCAAATATCTCAAATAATGGAGCCAGTTCTCTTGCAGGAACTGGTGGGATGCCATATGTTGGTGAGGTATGCCATTAACACATTCAGACTCTGTTTTGAGAGGGAGAGAGGGGAAGGGGTAAATACTTTGCTAGTTGAATATGGCGCTGGAAAGATCTATAACAATATGCCTGTGGTTGTCTTAAAGTTCAAATGTAACTACACACAAGTTAACTCTGTTGATAGGAGTTATCAACTGAATTTTAATAATAAAATGTCCCTCGTTGCATTTGTTTGTCTATCATAAAATGAAATGGTGACAATCCCATGACTGTAGTAGTCTGTAGTTAATAACGATGGGGTAATGACGTCATTTTGTTTGCTACTTTGTGTTCCATGCTTTCTCCCACAATCCCTTTTGTATTAAGTATTTGAATGGATAACAGGAAATTAGCTCCATTCTGGTGTTCAATCATAATTCAAAACAAAATTGATGATTTTTGGAAAGTTCATTTATTGTAATTTGAAGAATGTGGCAAACTTTGCATTACTATCTATTAACATTGACCCTTGTTGAAAATTTTGTCCGTTATAAGATTGTTAAACCACTTCGCTATATTTTAGGTTGCTGGGGCAAGGGTGAAGCTCCAAGATCCTCTGCCTGGTGGCTCTGAAAATTATGTTGAGTTCCGTGGATCTTCTGAGCGTCTGAATGCTACACAAAGCATTCTTCACCCTTTTGCAGGTTCTGCTGGACAAAACATAAATGGGCTGCAAGGTTCCTACCAAAACATGTCTGGTCACCCAAGCTCCTACCAGAATGTGAGTGCTCAACAAAGTGTCTATCAAAATGTGAATTCTCAGCAAAGCCCCTACTCAATGAATCCTCAGCATCAGCAAGGCGTCTACACCAACACTAATTCTCTGCAGGCTACCTATCACCATATTAGTGCGCAGCAGGGCGCTTATCAGTACTGACTTTGATTTGGGAATTTTTGTACAATACCTAGCAATCAGGTTTCTTATATTGTAACTTATTGGATCAGCCCTACCAACAGGACAGGCTGAATTAGATGTCATCTAAGCTGTTGCGTTATCTTAGGTTTTTTAGGCAGTAAAGGAACAATTTTGGCTGCCACAGTGTGCCGCCATGCGTATGCAAATTGTAAACATCTTCTCAGAGTAGAGGAATATACGAGGTTGTTTTTCGAATGATTGATCTCTGTTTATTACGAATGGAATCAACAAATCTGCTTAAGAACAGATGTCGTTGGACTAGCATTTCATTTACTTGTTTGATCTCTCCTGTGTCAGAATTTTTAATTCTACTCTTGCAGTAACACTGATTTCTGCTGTACTGTTTTTTTTTCTAAGACGGTCGTGTATGATGTTTTAATTTTAGTATCGTTATAGTTCCATTTTTATTTTGGAGCTGTGATATTCTGGACAGAAAGGCTTTCTCATAGGTTTTCTTCCATACAGGGATGAGGGATCATCTCCAATGGAAGCAGCAATTATTATCCCAGTAATCATTACAATATGTGAAACCTGATTGCTATCACAATCACAAATAATATTTACTTTAAAATATATCTTCTATTATTCAAGCTTTACCCTTTTTATCATAAGATTGGTTTGTAATAGTTGAATTTCAATACTGACGATGTTATGGTATAAAAAAGAAAGAAAAAGAAAAATCTTGCCTACACCGGGTGTATTGTACTCAATGGTAGAATTTAAGATACAATCTAAATTTTGTGTACTTGCTTAATAGAAACAAGACGTTTTTTATTTTAAATTCTACTATTGGGTGTATACACACTCAGTGTAGGTAAAAATTTCCAAAAAAGAAAGGTTGAGACTTGAAATTTAAAAGGCCAAATGCACAATTTCACCCTTAAACTTTACTTAATTAACCTCGAACACTCCTTAACTTTTATTATATTTCATTCAACGTTTTAACTTTTATTTTGAATATATCTAACCCCTATAGTAAATAAAATTGAATTTTTTTTAAACCAATATTTAAATGAATACAAGAGCAACTTATATAAACTAAAATAATGTTTAATGAAAGAGAGAATATAATTAAAAATAAAATTATTCCAACTTTGTTGATATTAGTTTCTATTTATATTTTTTTAAAGCTAACTTTAACATTTTATGTGTTTTAAATAATTTAAAATTAAATTTTTATTCGTTTTGATATTGTATGAGTTAAATAGAATAAAAATAAAAATTGAAAGGTGGAAAAGGTTCAAAATAAAAGCTTAAAAGTTGGATAAAAAATAATAAAAATTGAGGAGTTTTAGAAGTTAATAGTGTAAAGTTTAGGAGTGAAAGTACACATTGAGCCAAATTTAAAATCCTTCAAACAAATAATGAAACTTCATTGATCCCATAAAGAGTTACATAATAAATACATAAAAAAAATATAGGCAGATCTCTTATCACTCAAATTAAAATAATAATACTAAAAATATAAAAATTTAATTAGTAAAATATTAAAAAAATTCTTCAAACATAAACATCTTATCTCTTTGGTGCAATTAAAGAGTTAAGACCGGATCTTAATCTCACATTTAAAAAAAAAAAAAATCACTCACATATTTATATTTATCAACCTGGTGCTTTATTAGTTTTCTCAAAAAAAAAAAAAAAAACTGGTGCTTTATTAGTCAGACTTGTATACAAAATCACTAAAAAGAAAAAAGTCATAGCATCAAGTCTAAAAATGTAATAGTAAATAACCCAAAAACAAAGAAATTTCAAATTATAATCCAAATTCATATTATTTAAGAATAAGGGTACATTTGAATTGAGGTTAAAGGAAGGTAAATGTTACTTTTGTAATGCATTAATTATTTTAACTATGTTTAGCAAACTTTAAAACATTAAAATTAGCAGTTAACCTCCTTTAACAATTATTTTTGTTAACCTAGTTGGGGGCAAAATAAAGGCCTGTAAAAATTTATTTTATTGAATATTTTATTTTTCTATATTTTTTGTTTATTTATAAATTAATTTTCTTCTTAATTTTTTTACATTAATGGAACATAAATTAAATTTATAAAAAATATAGAAACTAATTTTATTTTTTATTTTTTATGTGTAGGATTGTATAAATATATATTATAGAACTTTATTTTCATAAAATGTTTTAATAATTTGATATTTCTAAAGTTAATTTTATTGTTTATAAAAATTTAATAATTTATTTATTTATTTATATTATTTTAATTATTTTAGATATATAAACAATTTTTTTAAAAAAATAATTACACAACTTATATATTACTCCCTTAATAGTTACACCTGTAACTATTATACTTCATATCCTTAACTCCGATCAAAACCAACCTTAAAAGTAATAAAAAAAAAAAATACAAAAAAGCAACCTACAAACTTCAAAACCCTTATAAAAACACACCCAAATTGAGAGAGAAGAAAAAGAGAGAAATAAGAGAGAGTTATTTAACTTTAAGATCCACTTGTAATCTTAGCTTGAATTAAGGCACCATATCCCCCATTGCCATTCCGACCAATTGCCTCAAAACAAAAAATGATTGCACTATTTATGCTAAAGCTATAATTTAATGCCAAATTTTGACCCACTTGCCATCCAAATCTTTTACGTATAAATTTAGTAGCTATATCAATCATGAAAATCATTTGGTAGCCATTTGGTTGACTTTGCATCAACTGGCATTTCATTGGTACACAAAAAGTACAACTACTGGCTAGAAGCCCCCTTTAGTCATCTTAGCCATGCAAGTGCACCAAAAGAGTGCACCTTCAACTTGGCCACTTTTAAGAGGAATTTGGGGTTGACTTCTGTTTTGAAACATTTTTCCTATGTTGATTTGCCTTATCATCCAATATAGTCTTCAACTGAAAACTTTCCCATCACCCACAATAGCATGACAAGTGACAACAGCTAGCCACACCATTTTTAACTCACAATTTCACCCTACTTCTGGTTTATGCATAACATCAAAATATTAACTCTTTTCGCGGCAATTGGCTTTCAAGCATCCTTCCCTTTATTTTTCTTGCTGAATCCTTTCAAAATATTAATGCACACGAGAATGATAAAAAAATCATTTATTTAACAATGGTTGATATATAAGATAAGACACATACACCATGATTTCTTTTGATATAAACATCACCATTAGGAGTGTATACCAGCCGACCTGCTCGCGAGCAGTTCGGTATTCGACTTGATAAAAATTCGTTCGATCTCGTGTGTTAAAGCTCATTTAATAAATGAGACATGTTCAGACTATACAAAACTCAGCTCGTGAAATTTGTGAACAAGTTTAAATAGAAGCTTGCAAATCAGTTCGTAATTTTAACTTTTAATTTGTTGATTTTAGATATATAATATATACATTTTTATTGTAAAAAATATATTATTAGAATAAAATTTTATAAAATATATTCTAATTTATTTTTAAATTTTAATGTATAATTTTAATTTATCATTTATATTTTTTAAAATTCCTTTAAATTCGTTTAGACTCGAATAGTTCGTAAACACCAAGTGGCATAATAAATTTAGTTCGAAGTCGACTCAATTATAAAAGAACAAAATCCAAACTAGTCAAACTTCAGTATGCCTAGATTACACTCTAATCACCATCTTATGTTTTGATTGAACACTTGAAAAAGAAAAAAAAAATTGAGTGCACGCCTTAATGGATTTCAAATATTTCTAGAAGTTGATCAAAGGGTTTCTCTTTTTCATTTATCCAATTTCACCTTAGTCGTAAGGCATTTGAGTGAGTGCCCATCACCAACCCAAGTACCAAAGGCCCAACACATAGCAAGTGTTACTGACTGTTGAGGTGAATGTGCTGTCAGCATTTCACTTGACAACTTTCCATGGAGACTCAATCAATGTGATTTGAAATTGGTAATGCACCTGAGCTTTTGCTTCATGGGCTGAAAAAATAAAATATATCCTAAGAGCAAAATGAAAAAAAAAAAAAATTTAAAAAATGCTAATTTTTAATAGCTAATAATTGAATTAACTTTTTTTTTTTGGTCCCAATAATTCTGAATCCTATATCACATATTTTTATGAAAAATGTAATAAAAAAACAAAGAATAAGAAATTTTATTCTATTGGGTGCTCCAATATGGTTTCCAAAACTGCATTTAGCAAGAGTGGTTCCTATAAAAAAAATATTGCTCTCTATCAATGATTTCTTTTTCATATTTCATTTTCTTGTAGAATCAATGGCATTGTTTCATCCATTATACTAAATAGCATTTTGAATAATTCTTATCAATGGAATTGAAATACATTGTCCACATTTTTTGGGACAAAGGGCATAAATAAAAAAACCTGTTGGCATAGATAAAGATTCATTATTGTGTAAATGAAAACAAGACAATAGGCATTTGCAATTGGAGTTGGAGATGCACTTTTTTTGGTGATCAATATGTCAAGTGAGCTCTACACTTCAGCTTAAAATAAGGATTTTTGTAACAAAAATTGCAGTCATAATCATCACAGATGCAACATTGATCAGTCGTATCCCTTTCAATTTGCTGTCCCTGAAAATGTTGTCTGTAGCTGTAGTAACACTGTGTTCTTGACTTTTGTTAGAGACTATATCTAAGAACCTAGGTAGTGCTCCTCCTCCCCCCAAGAGGAGGCAGGCAGCGAGATTTCTTAGTGCAGACTCATGCTCAGTTTATTTCCGTACTGTCAACATCAAATATTCAACGACATCTACATTCTCCTCTTTATCTTACCCTATTTTATAGGAAAAAAAAATCACAAGAATTAGTCCAAATTGGTTTTTAGTTGAAATCTCTTCTATTTGAATTTTAAGTGGATTTTACGAGGAAGGCTTTCACCATTTTACAGTTATCAGATTTAAAACCATAATTATTATAAGGGAAAAATAAAAATAACTACAATGTGATTTCACTCATTTTAATTTAAAGACGTTTGGTTTTTTTGTGATAAAAAACTACCGTAACAATTAGAGGGAATTGATATTAACACTGTTAGAAATGATTACGTGACATAAGTAAAATTAAAATTTTGTACCAGTTAAAAATTAGAGTTTCTAATTGAAAATGAAGGAAATTGTAAGTTAACTATTTGTATTTTTTTTATAAGTTTATTTTATAATAAATTAACTTGTTTTATTTAAAAATGTTTATTTTAATTTGTGAAAGAAATATGATTTTTATTTTTCATTATTTGATATTTTTATTAATTTTTTGTATTTTTGAGATTATTACTATATATTTATTAATATCTTGTTTTATAAAAATAAAAATATTTTTAATAATTATAATTACCTTCACAAAGAGTTAATGATATTTTATAACTAAAGTGTTAATATATAAGTAATATTCATATTATTTTTTTTTAAAAAGAGGCACATGTTTTATAAAAAAGAAATTATATATTATGTAAAGTAAATTTTTTTTGCAAATATCGGAAGTTGCTATATTTTTTAAATTATTATTATCTTTGTGTACAAAAAAAATAGAAAATATAAATATTTTTATATAAAATAGAAATAACTAAAATAAGTATGCGTGTGCACGTGCGTGCGTACATTAATTTCTTGTTTTATGAAAAATAAAATATATTTTTATAAAATTACATTTGTACAACTATATATTTTAACAAAGTGCTAGTGTTGTTTTACAATTAAAATTGTTAGTGTTATTTTATAACTAAAAGTGTTGTTCTGTAAAAATTTGATATTTCATTTTAATAAAAAGGACCACAATTTTAACAAAAAAGAGTTATACGTTTTATGAAAATAATTTTTTTTCTCAAGTACCACAGACTGCTATTTTTTTTTGTAAATTATTATTATTTTTATAAATTAAAAATATATATTTTTTAATTTTACTATACTTACAATAAAGAATAATAGAAAGTAAAAATATTTTTAAAGAGTACTCATATATTTTTAAAGAGTACTCATTCTTTTACAATTCTTGATATGAGATATAATAATAGACATGTGAATACTCATGTGATGGGTGGATTGAACAGTGACGTTAGATTTGTAATTGAACAGTGACGTTAGATTTGTGATCGCAAGGGTATTCACTTATAGTCAATGATCACAGTCTAGGACATAATTGTGCATATAGTCCTTCGACCTGAGGTGACATGGTCATTCACATTTGAGTGGTTAGAGTTTGTTACCACTTACATACTTGCGTTAATCATACATGGGTATATGGCGTGTGGTGGCTCTAGTAAGCTAAATGTAGGGATGAGTGTTCAACCAAGATGGGATTCATTGCCTAGAGTGAATCGGGATAAATCCTATGCTATCTAAGTTTATTCTTGATTAATAAGTTCCTGGCAAGGACAAACATAACACAGGATGAAAGAGTTTCAGTACTAGAAAAATGTTTCTAGTATTTGTTATGTTTTATAAAGAATAAATTGAGATGAGGTCATATGATAAAGCTATTAGAGTTTGATCAAACATTGACTCTAGGCTATATCGGGATCTTTTAATGAAGGGATTCGAGTGCACGATAATTATGACCAAAAGGGTTTGTATGAATCAATATATGCATTCATCTTTAATTGGATAGTTGTGATATCGATGCTAGGGGTCACTCAGAACTTATGAGAACTAAATGTGTATAATTGGGATTTTCGCATTTAGATTTGAAAGAGTTTCAAATAATATCAAGAATTGATATTATATTCTCATTGCCAAATAGACATGAATTTAGTAAGTCACACCTAAAAGAGTTATCCCAAATCGCCATTTATATTAATCTAATTATTGATTAAAGTGTTTAATCAATTAATTAAGATTGATGGAATTAGATTTATGCTTTGAGCAATAATTTTAGCATATTATGAAATCTAATTTAAGTAAGAGTTTAATTGTTAATTTATATTTAATTAATATAAGATATTAATTAAAGTACTAAATTAATAATATATGTTGTTTCTATTTGGACTTGATAAGTGAAAGGTTATATGTAGAAATAATACATGAGATATATTTTCTACGTATTTCTTAGTACACTGGTAAGTTGCTTATTCGATTTGTATAGTACTACATGAAGTTACTTATACAATTTGTACAATAACTGTTGATGTAGTAAGTTGCTTATTCAATTTGTACACTATAACATCAAGTTACTTATACAATTTGTACATTAACTGTTGACGTAGTAAGCTACTTATTCAATTTGTACACTACTACATCAAGTTATTTATACAATTTATACACTAACTGTTGATGTAGTAAGTTGCTTATTCAATTTGTACACTACTATATCAAGTTACTTACACAATTTGTGGACTATTGTCTTAAGCTACTTACATTCTCTATAAATATCCTTATAAGGGTTCTAAGGAAGGTAATGAATTTTTACTTAGAAAAGTATAGAGAATTGTGGTAAGAGATATACCAAAAGGAAACAACATATATACAAAATAAACTATAAGTGTTCTTGCTAGGGGATTAAATTAGTGCAAGTTTCTAAGGGTTTATAGAGAGAGGACTTGCTACAAAATTTAATCATAGCAAGAAGGTGATTGGCAAGTCTTTGGTGTTTCAAGCTAGAGGCATAACAATTGGGAGGCTAAGCTATTGATTAATTGTGGTCTACATTAAACTAAGGAATTTGTAAGTATTCCCAAACTTAGAATTCCTAGGTTGTTGTTTACATGTTGTTTTGATATTTAGCTATGTGTTAAAATGCAAATTAGATTCGTAGGATTGAAATTCTTCATGTGATAAAGGGTTATGTTAAGTAAAATTTTTAAAATTTGCTTTACTTAGGTTTGTACTCACCACACAAGTATTTTTGCCTAAGTAGCATAACTGATTCCTAACAGTGGTATCAGACCTCCTTTTTGCACTTTACACATGCTAAATTAATAATAATATATGTTATTAATTAAATTATTAAATTTAATATGAGATATCCTAATATTGTAATAATTATTAGTTTTATTATTACTTATGTAATTCAGTGTTAATTACATAGTATTAGGATGTAATATTAACCTTGGTATGCCAAGAATTTATTGTAAGTCACAAGAGTTATGACAAGAAGAAGTGTTCAAGATGCAAATCCATGGAGATGATGATAAGGAGCTTCATGCCTTAAAAGAATTTTCATGGGCTAAGCCATTTTGTAACTTACTTTAAGTGTTAAAATAGGTTTAAGAAAAATCCATGATCACTTCTTATTTGAGCATCCATTTTTTGCATGTTTTATGTACATACGTGATATGCATGTTATAACATGCTATATGCATATGTGATATGTATATATATATAAATAGACGCCATGCAATATATGTATGTGCTATATATATTGGTTAATGTGCAAAGTGAGACCTTAAAAGACCTAAAAATATTCCAAAATAAAATTAAGTCTCGGCTCTCCATTGGAACAATAACTTGCATGGTTTTGGGATTATGTGCATCAACTATGGACACATAGGGGTGTACATAAGGTCCGAGAGATTCATGTAATATTATTGTTAAGCATGAGATGTTGTGGGTGTATAAACACACTATATGCCAAGAATGGCAAATAGGCGTACCTGAGGTATATCATGTTTAAGTTTATACATTTCATTGATCCAATGGTGTGGACCTAATTAATGCTAAAGGCCAAGAATGGCAATGTGTACCTGAGGCCCGTAACATTAGGAGCCAGATTGGTGAAATATCACATGAGATGTGACGGACAAGATTTGTCCACTTAATGACAACTAATATTCCAAGAATTGCAATGTGTACCTGAGGGATATTAGTGACCCATTAAGAACTCCATCACCCACTAGAAATCCATCCAACAAGGGATTTTCATTTCCTACTTGGAAGTGTAGGATTTGCCAAATTAGTGGGAGACCATGAAGATTAAAGACCAAATCTAATGGTAATATAACAATGTCATAAAAACTAATTAATCTTGCCTTTGCAGAAAAATTGATAATATGATATCATCAAACCCACTATTAGTCATACTTGACCAACATAGGTTCACGGGCCCTAACTTTAGTGATTGGCTAAAGAACTTAAAAGTTATTTTTGCTTCCAAAAAGATTCTATATGTATTAAATCAATCACCACCTGGCCCACTTCCCAAAAATGCTTCCCAAGAGGAGCGTGATACTTTAAATAAATGGAATGATGATGATTTGCAAGCACATTGCATAATGTGGGTTTTTATGAATACCGAGATTCATCAGCAACATAAGAAATACACAAATGCAAAGGAAATCCAACTTCACCTACAAGAGTTATTTGGTGAACAAAGTAGGACCACTAGATATGAGATATTGAAGCAGCTTTTTCATGCTAAGATGAAAGAGGGTGAGGATGTGGGAGTCCATGTGAACTCTATGATTAGATCTGTGGAGGAGCTAGAGAGTTTAGATTTTACAATGGACGTCCATCTCCAAATGGATTTGATCCTTCAATCCCTTCCTGAATCTTTTAGGCAAACCGTTACAAACTTCCATATAAATAAAATAGAGTGCACTCTTGTGGAGATTTTCAACATGCTTGTGACGGTCCAAAAGGCTATCCAAGGAAGTAAGGGGAAGGAGGTTACTCTTATAGCATCTTCTAGTAAGTCTAAGAAGAAAGGCAATAAGAAAAAGAATGGCAAGACAAGTGTTGTCAAGCCCACGGGTGGCATAGCCAAGAATAGGGGCAAGGCACATGTGAGGGAAGACCAATGTATAGGAAAGTGTTTCCATTGGCAAGGTGAAGGACATTGGAAGAGAAATTGTCTTAACTTCCTCACGTCTCTCAAGACAAAAGGAAAGAGCAATCATGGAGAAGGTGAGACTTTCTCTAATTTATATACTTCTAAATGTTCTAAGAGCTCATCTAATGCATGAGTATTGGATACCAGTGTTAGTTCTCATATTTGTTTATCCTTGCAGGATTTGACAAATGAGAGGAGTTTGAGGCCTAATGAAGTAAGCTTAAAGCTTGGCAATAGAGCAAGTGTTGCAGCCAAGGTTATAGGCTCTATTTTTATTGATCTTTATGATCATATTTTGTTGTTAGATGATGTATTATATGTACCAAATGCCTATAAGAATATTGTCTCCATTTCTAGTTTGACTACAAAAGGTTATGAGTTTCTTTTTAAAAGAGACGTATGTAATATTTATTTTGGAAGTGAAATAATAGGCATGGGTTATTTAATACATGGTTTATATTATGTTGATAATATGTCTAATAACATTGAGCCTTAAATTAATTAGAGTAATGAAAGTGCGATGTTAATTGAAAATGTCTCTAATTCCAAATATCTATGGCACTTAAGATTATGTCACATTGCAGAGGATAGGATCACAAAGTTAGAAAAAATAGGAATCTTGAGCAATCTTGAATCTGCATCCAATCCGACTTGTGAGGCTTGTCTTCAAGGCAAGATGACTAGATCACCCTTTATTAGACAAATGGCAAGAGCTAATAATGTATTGGAAGTCATACTCAGTAATGTATGTAGACCATTTTATGAAATGGCTAGAGGTGGTTTCTACTACTTTATAACCTTTATAGATAATCTATCAAGGTTTAGGCATTTGTTTTTTTATGAAGAATAAAAATGAATCCTTTGAAAAGTTCAAGGAATTTAACGCCCAAGTAGAGAACCAAATCGGGAAAAGTATTAAAACTCTAAGATCAAATCGAGGACGTGAATACTTAAGTACCAAGTTCATCGAGTTCCTTAAGGAACATGGCATTGTATCACAACTAACACCGCCTAGAACACCTCAATTAAATGGTGTGTCTGAGAGGTGGAATTGTACATTATTAGATATGGTACGATCAATGATGAGTTATACTGATCTTCCTATTTCACTTTAGGGTTATGCACTCCAAACTGCCTTTTACATCCTTAATTGTGTTCCATCAAAATCTGTTTCTACTACACCATATGAGAAATGGCATGATAGAACACCAAGTCTTAAACATGTTAAGATTTGGGGATGTCCAGCTTTTATCAAAAGGCTAAAATCGGACAAGTTGGATGTGAAATCGATTAAAGGAAGGCTTATTGAATATCCTAAAGACAATTTACGGTATTGCTTTTATCTTCCTATTGAACAAGTTGTTGTTGCAAGCAGAGATGTTATTTTCCTTGAGAAAGAGTTTCTTAAGGAAGGTGGTAAAGGAAGGAAGATAATGTTAGATGAGGGATCATTTAAAGAAGCCTAACAAATTGATCAACCCAAAGAGCATGTTTCAATTGATAATGTCATTATACCGACTCTTAGAAGGTCTAGTAGGGTATCTTGTCCTTTGGAGAGATATGACCTTCTTCATGATATGCAAGAGTTGCATGTTCGTGAAGAAAGCATTAATGTTGATGATCCTACTACATATGAAGAAGCTTTATGTGATAAAGATTCTTCAAGATGGATTGAGGCTATTAGAATTGAAATGGATTCCATGTATGCAAACCAAGTTTGGACACTTGTTGATCCTCCTGAGGGTATAGTACCCATTGGGTGCAAATGGATCTTCAAGAGAAAGATTGGTGCAAATGGAAAGGTAAAGACCTATAAAGCTAGGCTTATAGCGAAAGGGTTTCGTGAAAGGCAAGGGGTCGACTATGAGGAGACCTTCTCGCCAGTAGCCATGCTTAAATCCATTCGGATTCTTTTAGCTATAGCCACACACTATGATTATGAGGTTTGGCAAATGGATGTCAAGACCACCTTCCTTAATGGTTATATTAAGGAAGACATTTTCATAGAGTAACCTATGGGTTATGAATCCAAGGAAGGCTTAAAGGTGTGCAAGCTTAATAGATCTATCTATGGCTTAAAGCAAGCTTTAAAGAGTTGGAATCATCATTTTGATGAGGCTGTCCGCTCTTATGGTTTCATAAAGAACGAAGATGAGCCATGTGTTTACAAGAAGGTTAGTGGGAGCCAACTCACTTTCCTAGTCTTGTATGTGGATGACATTCTATTAATTAGAAATAATGTCGGAATGATGACTTATGTGAAAGTATGGCTATCTAAAACCTTCTCAATGAAGGACTTAGGGGAGGCAACCTATATTCTCGGAATTCGAGTCTATAGAGAGAGATCAAATAGAATGATAGGTTTATCCCAAAGTCTTTACTTGGAAAAGGTGTTGAAGAGGTTCAACATGCTTGATTCCAATAGAGGAATATTACCATTTAGGCATGGTGTCCATTTATCCAAGGGTATGTCACCTAAAACACCTGAGGAAATAGAGAAAATGGCCAAAGTTCCTTATGCTTCGGCAATAGGAAGCTTAATGTATGCTATATTGTGTACTAGGACTAACATTGCCTATGCTATTAGTGTGACTAGTAGGTTTCAATCCAATCCAGGTTTGGAACACTAGATAACAGTTAAGTCAATCTTTAAGTACTTGAGAAGGACTAAAGATTTGATCTTAACTTATAGAGGAGGTGATTTAAAAATAGATGGTTTCACAGATTCTGATTTTCAATAAGATATGGATGATAGAAAGTCTATCTCCGGGTTTGCTTTTATCTGTAAAGGAGGTGCAGTAAGCTGAAAAGTTCTAAGCAAAGTATCATTGATGATTCCACTACAAAAGCTGAGTATATAGCAACATCAGATTCTGCTAAAGAAGCTATTTAGATTAAGAGTTCATTACTGAACTAGCGGTTGTTCCTTCCATTGAGTTCCCGATTCCTCTCTATTGTGACAATAATGAAGCCATTGCTTTGGTAAAAGAACCAAGGTCTCACTAGAAATCCTAACACATAGAAAGACATTTTCATATTATTAGAGAACTTATTGGAAAAGGTGATGTCCTAGTGCAAAAGATAGCTTCAGTCGACAATATGGCTGATCCACTGACTAAGGCGCTTACCCAGCTACAACTAGATCGTCATCTTGAGAAGATGGGTCTTAGATATTGTAGTGAATGATGCTAGTGTAAGTGGGAGATTGTTAGTATAGATGTGCTCTAGTGCCATTCTTGTAATAAATAATAACATTATAAATTATCCCTATGACAATAAAATATTCATTTAAATAAAGAGTTTGTTTATTTGAGTAGTTACCCTTTAGCATTATGTTAAATAAATTTATTATCAAGAGTTGATAATATGAGTTACAAATTTATTTAGTACATATGATATGAATTTTTCATAGTCGAATAATTAATATTTGGGTAAATATTAATTAGACTATCACCTCTGTCTATTGCCCTTGATTAGTATGTGATGCTAATAGTGGGAGGTAGTGAATCTTATACTACTTAATATAAGATAACATAATAGACATGTGGATACTCATGTGATGGGTGGATCGAATAGTGACATTAGATTTGTGATCGCAAGGGTATTCACTTATAATCAACAATCACAGTTTAGGATATAATTGTGCATATAGTCCTTTGACCTGAGGTGGCACGGTCATTCACATTTGAGTGGTTAGAGTTTATTACCGCTTATATACTTGCATTGATCATACATGGGTATATGGTGTGTGGTGGCTCTAGTCTTTTAAATGTAGGGATGAGTGTTCAACCAAGATGGGATTTATTGCCTAGAGTGAACCGGGATAGATCCTATGTTATCTAAGCTTATTCTTGATTAATAAGTTCCTGGCCAAGACAAACATAACACAGGAAGAAAGAGTTTTAGTACTAGAAAAGCGTTTCTAGTATTTGTTATGTTTTATGAAGAATAAATTGAGATGAAGTCATATGATAAAGCTATTAGAGTTTGATCAAACCTTGACTCTAGGCTATATCGGGATCTTTTAATGAAGGGATTCTAGTGCATGGTAATTATGACCAAAAGGGTTTGTATGAATCAATATATGCATTCATCTCTAATTGGGTAGTTGTGATATCGATGCTAGGGGTCACTCAGAACTTATGAGAACTAAATGTGTATAATTGGGATTTTCGCATTTAGACTTGAAAGAGTTTCAAATAATATTAAGAGTTGATATTATATTCTCATTGCCAAATAGACATGAACCTAATAAGTCACACCTAAAAGAGTTTTTCCAAATCACCATTTATATTAATCTAATTATTGATTAAAGTGTTTAATCAATTAATTAAGATTAATGGAATTAGATTTATGCTTTGAGCAATAATTCTAGCAATTTATGAAATCTAATCCAAGTAAGAGTTTAATTATTAATTTATATTTAATTAATATGAGATATTAATTAAAGTATTAAATTAATAATATATGGTGGTCCTATTTGGACTTGA